>LQRL01145308.1:14483-29521 GCA_001703475.1 Hydroides elegans | reverse complement strand
TGGGGGGGGGGGGGGGGGGGGGGGGGGGGGTATGGGTCATGGCCCTCATGGGCATGGAATAGTGTAGGCAGGGGTTAGAGGGAGGTGTAAGCTGCTGGGCTTAGCTTTCTTCCGGCGGAGTGTTGCCCCATAGACAAGGTTGACATCAACCTATCCCCATTACTCAAATACAACGTTGATTCATAATTTAACGTCCTTTAGGCATATAAATGGACTTTGAATTCGCGATTAGGCTGAATGGAGTTGGCCTTGTAATTTTACCTTTAGACATAAGTTATGGACGTTTATATACACAAACTGTATGTACATATAGAATATGACATTAAACAAAATGGGTTGGTTCTGTTGGCTTTGAGGGCTAATCCTTAAATCGGTTAAAACTAAGTTATTTTTTGTTATTTCAATTGAGATTAATGATTTTTCTTAACTAGACCAGGACACTATTTGCATGATATAAATGTTTTCCAAATAAAGCAACCCAGTTTGGCAACAACAATTTTACAAGTATGATAAATAAATATGTAGTCAATTTATGCACGAAAAAAAAAACGATCCATATTCATAGCCAAAGTTGTATGTAGCTTATATTACTCATTAAATTCGATTTAATTTATTATTTATACATGTCAATTTTTCATTCGCAGGATGGGATCTTCGGTCCTCGAGTATCATGTGCTACAAGTTCTACGAAGCAGAGCTACCTCACTATGCTGCCAAGATGGCTTGTGAAAAGTAAGTTCCGATACCACGAATGAAAAAAACTGAAATCCGTGTTAATCAAGTTCCATGCTAGATAATCCTTCTTTGAGATGAATTGAAAATATGATTTCAAGGTCAAACCATGTATGAGACAAGCTACATTTGATTTCAAGTCACTAGAACCAGCTTGAATGTTTTGCACAATTTCGAATATTTAGAGATTTTGATTGCATATACTACCGGGGTAGAGTCAGGGTAGATAAAGCTTGAGAAGAGGGGGAGGGATGGTTAGCTCGTAGAGAGAAATAGCGGGGGGAGGGGTGGTATATGGAAGTAGTGATAGCGCAGATAAGTAGTTTATTTAAAGGACCATCTATCTTTATTGGGTTGACAACCATTTCATACAACCAATGAAAGTAAATAGTGCACTACAATTTCGTCCGTTTAAATATGTCAATTATAATTAAAAATTCATCAAGTCTCAACCCTAGGCGATAATGAAAAAGCAGTCAGTCAGGCGTAAAGACTGTTAGTACACTAAGGTAGTGATATCCTTTATTTCACCCATGGGCTAGATCAACGAAAACATAAACATATGCCCTACGATAAATTATAGGGAGTATCTTTTTTTCCTGAACTATTTTGACTCATTTTGAATAATTGTAGTCACGCTTGTACTGTATCAATTTTACATAAATATATAAGCAATTATATAAAAGAAAATATGCATTTGAAATAAGTACATTGCATAAAATAATATATTAATCTTTGTAATGGCGCCTGTCATGCAAGACTGACATATGAGATTGTTTTGATGATAAATAAGGAAAAGAAAATAGTGCGCATAATATAGTTGCCTCCTTATTCAAAAGATATTATTTGGTTGTCTTGACTTCATAATAAAGAAAATCTTTTGATAATAGATTATCTAATGATGAACTCAGTCACGACTCACAAGATTAGGCTCACATTATTGGTCCATAGCGTGAAATTGTTATTATTTTAGCTTTTGTGACGAGTATTAAAATGCCATAGTTCTATAAATAGCATATTCGCAGTAAATACATGTTTCATGATCGATTACTTTACAAGGAAACCTTCACATTTTCACTTTAAAAAAACTCCTATGTATCATAGACCGAACGTATTGATTACCGGTTGTCGCAAATTCTCAACGGAACTAGCAATTTCGACAGCGACAGTGCGTATCTAACGTCCTGACCTCACAAGCAGATAACCAAATTTATTTCGCTTTACGACGATTGCTCTGTATATTTTAGCGTTTTCTAACAACACTTAATTTTCCAAAATTAATGCTATATGAGTGTTAAAAAAACATACATTTGCAAAAATAAAACCCGTCACCTTATTTGGCCAAGTGACATATAACTTTAATTTAAATAGAGCTATTTGGCGGGACCAAAGGAATAGGTTCCGATTAACAAATAGCTACGATTGACAGTGTTCTGATCAACAAGAGTCTACTGTACTTATTAAGTTACTTCATTGCATAACATATCATATTGTTAGTAAAAATCATTTACAATGTATATGGCTTTCTCTTCTCCAGCCAAGGTGGCTCGTTGGCCGAGGTACGCGACATGGGTGACAACATCCACGTTGGCAGCCTCGTCGCTGACACTTCCGACTATTTCTGGACAGGTAGGTTTGGACAAACGCTTTATAGAGAAGGGAATATTAACATATCACATCATATATATATAATTAGAGTCTGATTAGAGTCTGCAAAATTGTATGTGCATTCGAATGATGAATGTAAGGTCAAACTTTGAACCGTCCCCGTTAAAACCATTCCAGTAACTGCTTCCGTTCCGCCGGTTTTTGCATGGTTTATAGCCCCCTCATGCACTACCGAGTGCTCAAGGCTAATGGTTTAATGGATTTTGAAGACACCAATTGTCCTTTTAAATAGTCTTCTAATGTTAGATTTTGTTTTTATCTAAATATCATGTGGTGTATCAGGGGTTGATATACTTTGCAAAAACATTATCATCACAATAATGATACATTTTCAAGTAGTTTAGAGGTCAAATTATTATTAAATTTAATAATCTATTAGCGTAGCCTAGGTGTTAAGTGTATATAACCAGTTGGGGTTTTATAAATTTTGTCCGATTATGCTTGTTATGAAATGTCCCTATAGTAGTCTAGTGTAAATAAGGTGTTATACGCAACTTGTAATATGGAAACTATCCTGATGATGATTAGATTATAAAAGGGCAGTTTCAAAATATCGTGACCATTGTAAAATCATTTGGCTTTGGGTGTGTAGTACCGGTATGCCACATCAACCATATCAGGTTTCATTTTATAAAAGGATATTACAAAACTAGGGTGTGTTACTGTTTATCTTTATTAAGATTTAATCAGGCGTGAACAAGATAACTTGGGACCTTGGTTGACTAATCGATATACATGCGTTTTCTGTTTTCCTTCTGACCCTTTAAACCCCTTTAAATGTAAGCAAAAGCAATTCGACAAAGAATCTATATGGCTTCTAATACCAAAAAAATACAATTATATAATATGGGAGATTTCGGTTGCAGCCAAAATTTCATGTAAGTAACAAATTTATGAGTCACTCATGTTGCGTACGAACACACGTCCTTGCTTACCATTTTCAATAGACCCATACATTATATATTTCGAAATGATTAGAAAATATAGTTTGGCCTGAAAAATATATGCGCTATATAGGATAGGAATCATTTTTAGAAATCGTTTTCCCCTCTCCGAAATTATTTGCTGGTAATAAAACAAGAGAAGACCTCTGTGCGTTAATGTAAACGAGATCATACATACTATTAAGAATGAATTCAACTATAATAATTTCTCAAATAATATGTATTACTCTCTTTGAAACATACCCAGGTTTATCGCGCATTTCAGAACATTTTGTCACGAAATTCGAATCGCCGAGAGTAGAAACTATTTTTTAAGCAACGCATATTCATAAGAAAGCCTTTCATTGAAAATTTTAATGAAATTCACCACCACCCAAAGGCCCCAAGGAACATGAATTAGAAAGGGGAGGATACCGCAAGTTGTCATTATAGTGTTTATAACGTGTGACATATTATTCTTCCCTAGATGCTTTGTTATTCGAAAAATTGCAGGGAAACATTGCAACTACACCTTAAATTTCACGTATTTCTTTGTTGATTCATTAATTGATTCGGTCCGCCCATCGTTTATATTGAGGGTGGAGTTGAAATGATTGGTATTGATTTGCATGAAGAATGCTACGAAAATCAATTTCATTTGTATTTCAAATTTTAACGATGAAGTCCAATGTTAGAAAATGTTAGATCTTTGGTCAATAGGCAGACGTGCTTAAACCAAAAAATGAATCAATTTTAAAGACTATCTTAACGCAAAAAATGTGGCGACATATTTTTAGCGTAAGACGAATAGAAGGTTATCATCCATCAGGTCCATTTATTAGACAACTGCTAATCTCCAATTATATTAATACGCCATTGTCACATTCATTATATTAAACAAAAGCCGATGTTTCTCATGAGCCGTTCCTAGTATAATATTAAAAAAAAAATAATAATGAACTATTTACAGCTATAAATAAACAATTTAAACATATTTTATCGTCATGATTTAGGTATTCTTACAACTGCAGTTGAAACTACATGTATAGCATCAAGGTTATTAAAGGACAATTTTGTTTAACATGCAATGTGATCATTTGCTCAAAGCATTTTCAAAATGTTCACCAAATGCCTTGGTTTATATAAACACTATATAAACCGTATGCAGTGTCACCAAAATTACATTAAAACACCTTAATTACAGTGGCATTCCACAGTACTTTAAACGTGCTATACATCTTCTCACAACCACAAAACACCCTCATTTTCGCTTCAAGGTCTTAAGGTACGTTGATGCGTGCAGAATGAAGAAAAAACATCCCCGACGAAAAAAATCAACCTTCTTTTCATTTCCCCCAACATTGGTGCAAAGAATAGAAGAATATTGTAGCGTCTGTTTTGTAACGTGAAAAAGGTCACTTAGGAATTCCATATAGAACTGTAATGTGCCAAGATTCAAAGGTAGCAATTTCAAAGAGAGGCCATGTTTTACTGTGTCCCGGTTTTCTTTTATTTATTCTATTTTTATTTTATTTTAAATTATGGTATACTGCAGGGAATAAAACCGCATTGGAAGCAGTATTCGAAATAATTTATAGTACTTAAGATTCAGTCGACTTGAAAATAATTTATAAATTGCATTTGAATTGGTTTAAAAAGAAAGCTAAAAATAGGTATGACTTGTCCTTACATAATAAGTTATTGAAAATGCAAGTGTGCAGGTCTCAATTTAAATGCGATGATTCTCCCGAATCACGAAACTTCATTTAGTCGAATTATAGCGATAAACTATGATTCAAATAGATATATGAAATTATTTATTTCACGCAACGTTTTCTTTTTGATGTTCACTGTGATCATTAACACCACACATCTCACAAAGATAATAAATCACTCTATAGAAACTCCAAATTTCCAACGTTAATTGTATTATTTATGATCGAAGTGAATATGATAGACAATTCTTCAAGGCTCAATAAATGGTATAACAAGCGTCTTGACCGCATCTTAGCTTTTTGATTCTAAATTTTAAATGGGGGTATCCGTTATTCTTGACCGTAACCGGACAGTGAACTCCCCTCCTGGCTCTACATTGTTGCAAAGTCGTTAAAAGATCTGCCGTCCATTTGTTGTTACTTTATCGTATGTATAAATTTGCTTGACGTCCATTCACGCCCTGTGAAGTAATGTCCATGTTGTTCTTACATGTACGTCATAATTCTCCCCTGCAAAATTGCCGTCAATTTTCGTCGTCACCGGTTTATAAGCGGATTTATTTTTTTTTAACTGTAGTTCAATTATAGACTAACGTAGTTACGACTTGGGAAGATTCGTTAAATGGGTTTCAAAGGCATTTAAGAGATGACCGAGGTGGCATTTAATTTGAAAGTAATGTTTCCGCGTCACTGATTCTATAGATTTTAATAAGCTGCGACTTGAATTCCAAAGGATTGATGGACTTCTACTTGTTTGTGCTGTCGGTAAAGATTATGTTTTTAAACTTCGCAGTTACGGTCGCTCTTTGGTTACGTTTATAGTTATTCTCTTAAGATATTGCATTATTTTTACCCATGATGATGATTATATTCAGCTCTGATCGAGGTTTTATATGTCTATCATGGCAAACCTATGTAATGATATTGTGGGTTTGTTTCAATTTACGTTTCGTTTCAGTTTTCTTAAAGCATTTGGCTATGATCATGTATTGAACCCGCAAAAACTGCATACCTTATGCAAATAAGTGATGAATCAATCAATTTCTATGAATTTTGAAAGTGTATCAAAATCGAACATAGTTTGATATCAATTCAATATCGTTTTAAATTTTTAAATAGGCGTGTCTCATTGATAGTAATTTTTGATATCATACTTTAACCGCCCTTCAATTATGAAATAGAATTACATTTTCGAAATAAACTTATTTACGTTTTTAATGGGGATTCCTATTATAAAAGCAAGGCGGGTCCTGCTTAGGACAAGGTCGTGAAATTGACAGGGCAGAAACTTAAGAAGACAACTTGTTTTAATTATGTGCCATTTGGGTAGAGTCTACCGCTTGATTGTATAAGTAAGGAATGTACAATATGTTATTTTAGAAGGCTGCTGTATTTTGCTGCTCTGCTTTTAGGGTTTACAGTAGTTCTGTCTTTCGACCTCAACATGTTTTTAAATTGTTTTATTCTGCAAACGTTTACAGTAAATTAAAGCGCCGTGATTAACTGTTCGAGATAAGAGTTCAAGGGGTTTCAAATATTTCCCCATCTGTACGCCCAATCATTCATTCATTTTTATAACATTTCTTTATACTTTAAATATATAAATTATAAAGTATATAGGTCTTAATAGAATACCAGGGGGTCGACATGTATGCAAATTTGATTTTTAGAAACAATATTCATTTCCTTTAGCCTATCGCTACAAGCAAGATAATATGACATCGTGAATGTAAAATGAAAAAGTCATAAAACCAATTAAACTAACTTTGTTTCTTCGATTCATCTTCTTAAGACTACCGCTCTTATATGCCTTATGCCCTCTACGCCCACTGGGGCTACAAGCAAGATATTATGAAATCGTGAATGGTACATTTTAAAAAGTTATTGATGATATAAATTAAAGTAATTTCGCATTTTCTATTAATCTTCTTCAGACTACCGCACGGATCCGGCCTATGCCCTCTACGCTCACTGGGGTTACAAACAGCCGTCGACGGAACACGACTGTGCAGCGGCCAAGAATGACGACCACTACTCGTACCCTTGGTTCAAGAAGAACTGCGACACCGCTCTGCCATTTGTGTGTCAGATGACCGCATGCCTTTCGGGTAGGATTTTTATATTTTGTTTTCTTTTATTCTACACAGTATATCAATTTATACATTGTATTATTTATTTCTGGAAGAAGGATAAAGGAAAGGGTATGACTATATTTTTTCATCGATGCGGGAATTGTTTATATTTCTCTTTCTTTTCCAGTCTTCCACTTTCTCTCTCTCTCTCTCTCTCTTACTTTCTCTTTGGCTTTATAAATTATCCATATCATGTCTTATAGTTGATTTTTTGCCAATAGTATTCGATTTCATGCTATATGTGTCTATTGTCGATATTCTCAAATGAGTTCAAGTGCCACAGCGAGCAACGCATCAATATCTTTAAAGGGAGTGGCCAGACTTTTAGCGACACGGAGCGACAGAGATTCTTATATGGCCTTTATAGATCAAATTTCCTAAATACCTTTAAATACCACATAAGGACAAAATCGGTGTCGCCCCACGTCGCTTAAAGTCTGGCCGGGCACATATACATTTATCAATTGCAATATATTAATCATGATATACTTTTAACAATTCATTATATTCTTTTTTTTCGCACAGATGAGTTCGCGTGCCGAAGCGGGCGCTGTATCAAGAGCGAGCACGTGCGCAATGGCGACAACGACTGCGGAGACTGGTCAGATGAGTGGAACCCCAGTGAGTAGAAATCTAGTCAGCGGAATAAGTCTTAATTTGCATTCATCGGCCAGCGGAATCGCTAACGCAAGCTGCGAAATACAGTCAGCTGAAATATAGTAAATCCAGCGGAATAAGTTTGATATAATTTATACCGATTTTGCAACCGGCGTCAGAAATTAAGTTGTCCGGCGACCGCAGCGATACGGCCTGGCCATACGGGAGGCTTTCGAGCCTAAACTCTATTTGTTTGTGTATATTATGGAAAAATTAGTTATTTTTTAGACTTCATTCAATTCTCAATTTTGTCGCATATTTACAAATATAAGTACTTTTAAAAATCGTTTTACCATCAGCTTCACGCTGAACGGTGCATTGATATTGAGACTCATAATAAAGAGGCGTGATGTAATGGCGGGACTCTATATATTGCTGCTCGTTGTCGCCTAGATTCTAACTATGAGAGGCTTTATATTATACTGAGACTCATTATACTTCTGCTCATTTCCACCTAGATTCCAACTGTGAGATGTCTTACAAGTCGTTGACCAGTGGCTCAGCCACATTCTCAAGCAACCCTTACCCCAATTCAGGCGACTGCCTGTATCTGCTGGAGGGACCCGTTGGACAGAAACTTGAGATCTCGGTAAGAACAAGTTACAACTATTAAGATATATGGATATATCGTATGACGGTTCGATATTTATTATCTTTTTTTGGCGAAGAAGATCGTACGCTGGGTTTACACATAGACAAGATACTAAAGCTAGCAAGCATAGCACTTCGTATTGAATCTCAATTTAATGTATGCCTTGATATTCATGTTTGTAATATTTTCGTTGTGAAAAATCAAATTGAGGTTAATTTAAACATGTAGGCCTATTCCATGTACTTGCATGTTAACCAACATCTAAAAGAACTTTCTGTATTTAACACCAATGCCCCATTTATCTTTCTGGATTACAGTTCTCCACGCTGCAAACCGAGGAATACCACGGCGTCATCAGCGTTAGCCTTGATAATAAACACATCAATTTAAAAGGAGCTTAATTTATTCCATAGTCTAACAAATTACTAATTTTTCAAACAGTTCTCCACGCTGCAAACGGAGGAATACCACGACGTCATCAGCGTGTACACGGGGTCACATGACTTGCGCCATGCCGGATACGCCGCCCATTTCTCGGGCGTCTACTCGCAGATGCCGCCCAAGATTGTGAGCGATAATAACTTCATTATCGTGCGATTCGACTCGGATGATACGACGGCGGGAGTGAGCCAGAGGAGGTTTACGTTCACCTATGGTGTCGGTAAGTGTATTTGTAAGGAAGTAGAATATTGCCTAAATGCCACCAAGGAAGTTTTAACAATAACTTACATTGTAAAACTAAATGATCTACAGTGTGTAAGTAAAATAACGCATTCCAATCGTTGTATGGAGTACACAACAAATGTTGAAAAGAAGAGTTGAACAGCATTTTTCAGTATTTGAACGCTTCGAGATAGGGATGGGTCGGGGCCCTGAAACCCCGGGGCCCCGTCGATGGAATTTCAGCCCCGGAGCGAAATTTGACCCCGGGGCCCCGTCGTCCTTAATGACATTTACTTTTAACTTCACAAAGGATGCCTAAATTAATCAAAATAATGCAAATACTGAACAAAAATATATGAATTATTCACATTTGACTCTATTTATACATCTATTTATGTAGTGATCTGGCATAACTGTGTTTTCCCTGAATTCACAGTTCTGATCTTGCAAAGAAATCTTATTATTTAAAATATAGTTTATGTCAAGGCTCGGTGTAATATTAAAAGACAGGGTATCGACGGGGTCCCGCGACGGGGCGGGGTTTGAGTCACGGGGCCCCGGGGCCGAAAATTTGGCCCCGACCCATCCCTACTTCGAGATAATCAAACTTACATACATTGTACCTCCATATCTAAAACAAACAGAGAGCAGTTCTACAATGCTTCCCCAATACCTTGAGGGCCCACCCAATGAATGTCGCTATGGTCGTTAATGTATAGGCTATACACAAGATTACAAAATACATGTAAATTCTAATTAATCGTCTCCCCTTTTCCTGAGAACAGAGAGCAGTTCTACGATGCTGCCCCAATACCTGGAGGCCCCGCCAAAGGACCAAGCAGCCACCCTGACTTCCCCAGTCAGCTCCAACTCGGACGACCGCTACCCAATCAACACCGATGCCACGTGGATCATCTCGGCGCACAATGACCAGGATGTCGTCACGGTGCAGGTTTGTGTTTAAAAAAAAAACATTTTTATTTTAAACGAGTGAAAATTGCAACTGGCGACAGGTATCGCTTGTTTAATGTCACCACTCGCTAACTTGTTTTTGCTGTTATTATATTCTTGAACTATCAAATGTTCTCTATTGAATCAAGAATGCCGTCGCTTGATATAGCCTATAAGAAAAAGTATATTGGATCGACAAAAAGCGGTAATATATACATGTATGACAAGCTTAAATTGATTATATTTCTCATCCTGCAGATCAATTCGCTGAAATTGAGCGATGGCGATGCACTGCATGTGTACATGAGCCAGGACCCTATGGACCATTTCATAACTTTCTACGGCCCGTATGAGATTGAGGGAACCACCGACTACTTCACGTCTTCTACCAACATGCTTATGATCCAATTGAAGACCCGATCGCTCGAGAGCAACACGGGATTCTCGCTTACCTACTATATGGGTAAGTGGTTTGTATGAACTTTAATTAAATTTAAAACCATGGTATCCTCGCTTGCGCGAAAATCAATTGGCTGGTTTGCTTAAAAATCAGTGTGAATGGTACAATATTTCAATAAAAAATTGTGGTATTTTAAATTAGCGCTCGATGTTCATAAAATGGTAAATACCTTGAAAGAAATTCAAAAATAAGATCTAAAATTCCCACAGAGCAACTTCCTCTAATGAGTTGTGTCTTGTGCCTGTTGTTATCATTCTCTTTTCAAAATGCTTTCCCGTTTTATTAACCCAGCTTTCGTGTAACGAAAACTGGGTTTGTGCAATCGGTTGGTGTCCGTCCGCCGTTAGTTAGTTAATTAGTTAGTTAGTTAGTTAGTTAGTTAGTTAGTTATTTCGTAAACTTTTCAAAAAGCTATCTCCTCTCACAGTTTTGAGGGTAGAGCTTTCAAACTTTAACACAAGCTTCTATATGGTCATCGCATTATGGATTGTGCTTTTGATGACGATCGAACCATTCTGGTCGCCATGGTGGACTTAACCATTTCCGCCCTATTTGGTCTTATATATAGTAAACAACTCTTAGCTATAAAACCTATCTTCTATCACACTTTTGATCGTAGAGCCTTCAAACTTTAACACACGCTTCTATATGGTCATCGCATTATGGATTGTGCTTTTGATGACGATCGAACCATTCTGGTCGCCATGGTGGACTTCGCCATTTCCGCCCTATTTGGTCTTATATATAGTAAAAAACTCTTAGCTATAAAACCTATCTTCTATCAAACTTTTGATCATAGAGCCTTCAAACTTTAACACAAGCTTCTATATGGTCATCGCATTATAGATTGTGCTTTTGATGACGATCTAACCATTCTGGTCGCCATGGTGGACTTCGCCATTTCCGCCCTATCTCCTCTCACAGTCTTGACAGTAGAGCTTTCAAACTTTAACACAAGCTTCTATTTGGTCATCGCATTATGGATTGTGCTTTTGATGACGATCGAATCATTCTGGTCGCCATGGTGGACTTCGCCATTTCCGCCCTATTTGGTCTTATATATTGTAAAAAACTCTTAGCTATAAAACCTATCTTCTATCAAACTTTTGATCATAGAGCCTTCAAACTTTAACACAAGCTTCTATATGGTCATCGCATTATAGATTGTGCTTTTGATGACGATCTAACCATTCTGGTCGCCATGGTGGACTTCGCCATTTCCGCCCTATCTCCTCTCACAGTCTTGACAGTAGAGCTTTCAAACTTTAACACAAGCTTCTATTTGGTCATCTCATTATGGATTGTGCTGTTGATGACGATCGAATCATTCTGGTCGCCATGGTGGACTTCGCCATTTCCGCCCTATTTGGTCTTTTATATAGTAAAAACTCTTAGCTATAAAACCTATCTTCTATCACACTTTTGATCGTAGAGCCTTCAAACTTTAACACACGCTTCTGTATGGTCATCTCATTATGGATTGTGCTTTTGATGACGATCGAATCATTCTGGTCGCCATGGTGGACTTCGCCATTTCCGCCCTATTTGGTCTTTTATATAGTAAAAAACTCTTAGCTATAAAACCTATCTTCTATCACACTTTTGATCGTAGAGCCTTCAAACTTTAACACACGCTTCTGTATGGTCATCGCATTATGGGATTGGATTGAACAGATTATATAGTTTAAAGTGTTTTCCTTAATTCAATTATTGCTAGGAATCGAAATAATATAACGACTAGATCTGTGTGAATAATATTACACATTAACAAGTGCATCATATAAGTGAAGTGAAAGCAGTTGGATTATCGGACTACCTATTTCACCGTTATCTTTTCTTTCAAAACATCTAAAAGTTCGCATTCAATTCATTAAATAGTATTTTGAATGCATATTTGGCTTTAAAAAGATTCTAAATTTTGTTGAAAGCATATTTGGCATTAATTGCTTTCAACCCTCTCGTCTACTTCAAGGTGGCCTTCCTTTGAAGTTGGAGATATAGAAGGCATCTCGGAGGAGATTATTTTTTTTTCTGTCTCGGAGGAGACTTTTTTGTCGGAGGACACAAAATTACAAAATTATCTCGGAGGAGAATATCTTGTCGGAGGACAAACGAATTGCAAATTGATCTCGGAGGAGATTATATTGTCGAAGGACAAATTATTGCGAAATTGATCTCAAAGGAGATTATCTTGTCGGAGGACAACTTATTGCGAAACCGATCTCAGAGGAGATAATCTTGTCGGAGGACAAATAATGAGAATTTCGAAATTATCTCGGATGAGATAATAAGATAAACTTGTCGGAGGACAAATAATTGAGAATTTTGAATACATCTCGGAGGAGATAATAAGCTTCAGTTTTCAGAAAACAAATAAAAGAGCTTTTGAATAAATCTTTGAGATTGTTTTGTTGGAGGACAATTGAACAAGATTTTATTGTGCTATATATCATTGAATCGAGAATTTTAATGTCAACAGTTACAAAAGAGCCTTTCCATCTAGGAAATATTGCATATTATCTCGTTGAAAGACAAATTGATTTGGGAAATTGATCCCTTAGTAAATAATCGTGTTTAAGGATAAACTATTACGAAATTGTATTGTCGGTGAACGATAAAAAAACTTTGAAAATAATTCTCAAGAGTATATTATAAATTACTTTGTCAGGGGAAAAATAAAAAAATATTCAAAAGTGATTAATATGACTTAATAATAGCTCGAAACATATAATTGATTAACTTGTCACAGGACCAAACACAAAAAACATTTATCAGTGCAATTTATGTCGGAGATCAACAAACAATATTTGCATTTCATATATATTATATAGATAACGTCTAGTTGGAGGACGAATTACGAATATTTATTCGTGCATATAGGCTCGGAAGCGATTGGCATTCTGTAAAATCGTACAAAAGACTTTGTTTAATCGAATATTATTGATTTGTTAGTATCATTTAGGTCATTTTAAATTTCGATTGCAGTAAAAATTTGCAGAAGAAATCACGGAAGAAAATCGCAAAGCAGTTATATATACGAATCATAATTAAAATAAAAGACATTAAAGATGCCAAAAAAGGGAAAGAAAAGCACCTCGGCTAAAAGCCGCGAAGAAAAAAAGAAACAGGTGCACAAACAAAACCAGTTGTATTCTGATTTATCTAAAAGGGCGCCTGCTGAACGATCCTCTAGCTCCAAAGTATCTACATCGTTGCATCAGGCAGATCGATCAAAATGTGGAGCAACAGAAACACTGTTTCGAAGATCAAATTTGTTGTATTCTGATGTGGTTAGACCACCGTCGGCTGAACCATGCCCTGGTTCAAAGGTTTTGTGCGGTTCATTGCATCAGGGAAATCCAATGTTTGAATTCGGTGGAATTCAGTGCACCTACATTTCGTTTTGGTCACTTATCAGTTTCCACCAAAGAAGCCCTGTCCTATGGGACCAATCTGACATAGATTGCTGTTTGATTGAGGGAAATGATCGATTCATTGAGCATTTTTCGAAGACACACGAGACTCCACGAATGCTTCTGGTGAATGAGCTCCCGAGAGAGGTTACACGCAATGATAAATTGATACATTGCGACCAAAGCGACAATGCTCTCTTAGTTGGTCTTATGTCCGATTCAGAAATCGAAACACATGAAGTCGAAGATGATGTCAGTAAAACTCTAAATGAGGCTCTTAAGGCTTGCTTTCAGACCTCAAACTATGCTTTGTTTGTTTGTGGTGGTCAAACTATTGCTTTTGCAAAAGTGGAAGAAAGGTTTTGTGTTTTTGATCCTCATTCACGTAACAAGAATGGAATGCAAAGTGCAACAGGGTGTGCAGTTTTAGTTTTCTTACATGACATCAAAAGTCTGTTAGCGTTCATCAAGAAGCTATTCATCGGTTCCCTTGGTGTTCAAGCTCACGAACAATTTGAGATAGTTCCAATTAGTATCTATTATTCAAGTGAACTTGTGGATTTAGTGGTTGGCCCGCCAGCCGAACAAAAGTCCGTTGAAAATGTACATGGCACTGATCACTCGAACAAGTCTGAACGTCAAACAAAAGCAAACTCGAAAACTGATCCCATAACCAAATATGCTACAAAACCTGTTGCCCGAGATAACAGTTTAGAAACTTATTTTCAGGATCAATTTGAGCGCGCACTTAAACATAAAACTGAACAAAAACAGATTCAAAGAGAGAAACCCACTAGCAAAAAGGAGTCTCGGAGAATATACATGCAACAGTACATGCAAAAACGGCGTGACGATGAAGCTTTCCATCGAAAATGCAATGAGGCAGATAGAGAAAGAATGCAACAATTGTTGAATACAGAAGAAGGTAGAGCTAGACATAATGCGACGTCAAGGAAAGGTATGCGAAATATGCGTAGCACTACAGACGGGAAACGGAAGAATAATTTCACGGCAGCAGAAGGTATGAAACGTTTAAGAGGGACTGATGAGGGTAAACTGAAAAATAGAACAGCTGCCGCTTTTGGTATGGCACAAGTCCGAGACACAATTGAAGGGAAAGAAAAAAATAAAA
>LQRL01145289.1:3332-13847 GCA_001703475.1 Hydroides elegans | reverse complement strand
TCAGTGTATATGTAATCAAATGAACTAATAAAATATGCACCTTAATCGATTTAAAAGTATAAATGCATTTGTGTATATGTTATAAAAAATAAGATCAATCCCACTCGGCAAAGGTTGGTCCTATTCCCGTCCGTATGACGTCATTTACACACGTCCTTTCTTGGTCCTACATTGAGCCCAGGTGAAAGTTTGCCGGACGTATATTTTTAGACGTCGTTTCGCAGTCAATAACTGACACCGAGAGGACGTTCAGTGAAAGACGTTCGCTAAGACCTAAAATGCGACGTCCTTAAGTGGTCCGCATTTCGTCACGTATTAATGTTTTAGGGACGTCATTTTTCTGACGTTAATTAAATTGCCCGCCCATTTTCATTAAAAAATCTAAAATATATTTCTTATAAATATCATATATATTCATTTTTGGCGAAAATGATAGATATTCAACTGAACCATATTATTCCTATTCGAAAGCGACAATTATCACACTAAAAATTGTCCAAAATCCAAAATTGCATTTTTTCGAGGGGTATTCGCAATGCTATTTGACAGTAAGTTTAATTCGTAAGTTGGTCTTCTAATGGGGTCCTTGTAACGTCGAATCACGTCACGACTAGGATATAATGTCCTTACAACGTCATATTGCGACGTGAAGGTCACGTCAAATTTACAACGTCACAAGGATGACTTTGATAACACGTCGTGACAACGTCTAATTAGCGACGTTATACGGACATTTTAATTAGTCACGTCATAAAAACACGTCGTTAACCCGTCATTTAAAAGCAATGATCGGACGTCTCATATTTTACATCGTAGCGACGTCCTATTTGCGTCGCGGACGTCGGGACGTAAAACTACGTGATCAGGACGTTCTTAGGAAGTTGTTTGCCGAGTGGGATCTTGCTTATATTTATAATTCAAATAGAGCTAGAAATGTTTTCATTTCGATATAACGTCAATTGTGATTGGTTTTAGAACATGTATCAATAGTAAATTAACATGTTTTAACAACTAAACGTATCATTAAATCTATTTTTTGAAAATAGGACACAGCATTGAAGCGCCATTTCCCGTGGTAGGGTTCAAATACACCTTCGTATTTTAATTAGAATAACAACTATTTAAAGTTATCTTTCGTTTTTATGTTGCTAAGATATTCATAGAGATTATGTGTAAAAATCAAAATTATCCATCAAGGAATAACAAAACTGTGATGAAATGAATTTCAAAAATAGGTATTTTTCGGACAACTCATTGAAGCGCACTTGTATGTGCATTTTTTATGAAATGAAACTCCATGAATATATCGATTCATAATAACACCCGGACTTCTTTTATGTAATGACATGCTCTTTATTCTTGAGTCTTCTATTTTAGTATGATTAGTTTGTTTAGACACTCTTTACTTTGAAGTTCATGAATCTTTTTGTCCTCTTCGGCCTCCTTGGTCCATCAAACCTCATCATGATCTAATGCAGACCTTATTAGATTTTAAAAATAAAAACTCAATATGACCTAATGATGAGGTTTTATGCAACGGTGTATGACTGTTGTACCGAAAGTTAGAACAAACCTGTCTGGAAAACGGGCATATTCATATGGTGCTCTGAAACTATTGAATGCCTTGCCAATCACAATATAAACAGATACTTACTTAATCAGTTTTAAGAAGAAAGTCAAAACATATTTTTTATGAGAGAATTCGAACCTTAAATTAAGTTTTAATTAACAAATGTTCATGTAACTTTTAGATTAACACTGTAAGTTGGTATATTTTATTTTACTTATATTAAAATGTTCGTATTATTTTTGTTCATTTGTAAGTGTTTAGGAATTGAGATTGTTCTAAAAAACACGTCAAATCTCACTTTATTATTATAAATATTATTATTAAAAGATGAGTGGATGCCCCCGAAGTTTACCAAAAATACACTTGTACCCCTTCCCTGTTCCAAACACCTTCTGGATCCATCTTTTGTGGTGCTTAGGGTATGGCCACATTTATCAAACTAACCTTCAAACCCAGCTTCAAACTACTTAAGGTCATGGTTTCCATAAGACAACAACGTTGCTAGTTTGAAGCATGGTTTGAAGGCGCTTCAAACCACCTTCAAACTAATCATAAAACTACCCTTCAAACCAGATGCGCATGTGTAAAATTCCTATTAACACCAGTTTAAAGCTGGGTTGAAGCAGGTTTGAAGGTAGTTTGAAGCTGGTTTGAAGGGTGGTTTAATAAAAAAATGGTTCATGGCCGCCATGACCTTAAGTGGTTTGAAGTTTGGTTTGAAGGTAAGTTTGATCAATGTGGCCACACCCTTAGAGTAATCCTTTGCTACTGAACTTCCAATATTTCTAAGTTGCAGTAGTGTTCGGCTCTGAATGTCCTTATTTTCAAACGCAATTGTTTATAGCAGTTCTTACACATATTATGCAGTGATCTAACTCCAGAAAGTTAACTTGGTTTCCATACCCGGTCGGCAAAATTCATGGATGTCTACATTTAATCTTTAAGAATGGTCGTTCCAGGGCATTCGGAGCACGACGAAGGACTGGAAGATATCAAAATACTTAGAAGAAAATAATTGAGATTATTATGTTCAAAAGTATATCTCTTGATTTAGACCTTGTGCATTTACAGCTGTATTTGACCACATTCTCGTATTGACAAACAAACATGAGCATATGTGATTCACTTAAATTGAATATTATAATTCCTTTAATCTAGCTGAGGCTTCCGTGCATGATTATAAATTAAAATATATTTTTATATATACATTTCATTTGCTTAATGATTGTTAGATGATCGTTACAATATATAAATTATTCGACATACATGTATTTCTACTATCCATAAAGCAAATATCCTGATAACAAACACATTGTCCACTAAATCGTACGGTCAGGTTAGGATTGAGATATACATGCATATACTTATGGACCTTTTTTTTCTTATGAAGTATTAAAAAACATATCAGGAAGCAACGTTGCATTAACATGAGGTACAATTTTTTAATAGTTTACATGTTCAGTGTTGGGGCATGCCCTATTTCAGCTGCTATTTATGGAAAATATAACTGGACATCGTCATTTATGTATTTCCATACATTATATGCAATGTAAACTCAAATATTTTCTCCTACTCGATTTCCTATTCAAATATACTCGACAACAAAATATATGTCCGGTTGTTCAGTCCCCTGTAAGTTAAGAAGTAGTCGATCGATTTTTATCAATTATGTACCAAATTAAATAGCGCATAATAGGAATATATTTAAAAAAGTTTTGACGACTCTATATTTGCTGTTGACAATTCGGCGACCTCTCGAAAATGAACGAACGAAATAGGGAGTAACATCCCTCCAAGATGCATTTTCATGGAAGTTTGAAATATCTTACCAGATATTTTATAGGTAATTGGTATAGTTGGACTCTTAAGTGGCATATTCGACAATTCAAGCCAGATGCGGCGGTCGCTCGAGTTAATAAACGTATTTCACGAATGGCCCGACCTAAGGCACTGGAATTGCAAGTTTTGAGACTATTGTTCACAAAACAGTTTGAATATCTCAAATGCTGCTTTCACTGGTTTTTTTTAATGATCGATAAAAGGATCTACAACAGTTTTGGATATAACGTCTCGCTTATGTTTTGGCTACTTCGAAGCACGATATTGATCGAAAAAATACTTTGATAAATCTGTATCTTAAGTTTTCCACTAAAAAAAAACACATTTTCTGGCATTTCTAAGACAACCTGATGGCCGATTTCCACGCCCTTACCTTGTACCAATGGTAAACGCAAGTGTATGCTTCGATTAACAATTCGAAGCATTCTACTCAAGTGTAGAGTGATAACGCGGCTAAAATGTCAGTTAAACAATTAATTGTAGCTCGAATCTCTAGATTGCAATGTTCTTACCTATAGAAAGCGTATTCACTTAATAATCTATTGTTTGCGCGAAACCGCGCGCATATCGAGCGCATCTTCAATGCATTTCGCGACATTGTATATATAGATAACGTGGACGGCTATTTCTGTATTAGTTTTCTATTTTGCGCACCCTTGTAGATAATATTGACAATGACATTTTTGTTCGAAATCCCATCAACATGTGTAAAACGATCAAGACAAGGACAATTTTGGTTATTTTCGCAAAACTATCGCCACTAACGAATAAACAAATCAAACTTTAACTTCCCATTCAAAAAAAAGTTATCTACGCATCGTGACATCTAGTCTTAACTTAGAATGTAATCATGTCTTTACGACCTTCTTTTTCAAAGTCCCAGGCCAAAGTCCACGTTCATGAAAATTGTTATGTTTGGCGGCACCCGCAAAGGGTTTACAATTCCTCAAACTCAAAATAATCGAACATATACATGTACCAAAAGACACATCCACACATTGATAGTTTTATTTTGAATCTTTAACAGTGTATATGCATCATATTGCTCAAAGCTTCTAGTTCTTCCAAAAGCGGTGATAGACGGACTGACGGACACTCCAACTCTACAGGCACCACAGAAACCTAAACACAAAAGATCCCCAAGGGCCTGGCCACATTGGAAGCTTTTACTTGCTTTTATTTCCTAACAAAGCTGTCTTCCAATGTATTCCTTATGGGAAACCAAAAACAACGAGCTGTTAGGTAGCTTTAACCCGCTTTTTTAGTTTTCCATAAGGAACACATTGGAAGACAGCTTTGTTAGGAAATAAAAGCAAGTAAAAGCTTCCAATGTGGCCAGGCCTCAAAAGCGGCAGAAGAACTCGGTAAAAATAAGGCGGAAATGTATAGTCCTGTGTGGTTTCCCACTGAAAATGGGTCCCGTGGGAAATGCTTGTTAAATCTTATTATTATATATTTTCTGAAAGGTATATGTCTGTAGATTATTTTTACGCATGTTGCCAATTTTTATTTTGACATTTAGTAGGTAAATATTACGATGGCCGAAAGGTGGTATTAACCTGTTTGGCGCTGTACAATATTTGTTAAAACCATCATATTTAAGCATGTAAGTATTAGTAGTATAACCCAATTAATGATGAATTTATTTCTCGGTATCAAGCTGATCAAGTAAAATGGATATTAGATACTGAATTACTCGTTACGATGGCCGATAGGTATGATATTTGATCAAATGAGTTGCATATATATTACTTATCATATATTTTCTCTATTATTTTTATGTGAGCACATATGAGAAGCAAATTATAATTAGTTTTATAAAATATTCCTTTCCGATAAGTAAGATGATTTTACGATGGCCCATGAGTGGTATTTGTATATCAGATATTTTACTTTTGTGATTCACTTTTAACATAGACAGAAACAATATCAAATCAAATATTAATGTGATTAGGCTAAATAAATTCTCGGCAAATAATAACGAAATGAAATAACGATGGCCGAAAAGAAGTTTTCATATCTAATGTGTTTAATATACTCGGATAATTTGTATTCAATTTATGCAAAAGAATTGTATCTCATGACACACCCACAGGCCAATAGCTTTCTAAGCAAGACAGGGTTGACTGGTGGAACATGCCCGCTCTTTGCTTGTGACACTTCTTGTTCAGCTTATTTTTAGTCTCGGTGTCCAGATTTCGAAATTCGAAGTTTGCAAAATCCCTAAAACCTTCATGATCACTCACTCTTTATATAGGCTTGCCAAGAGATTAATTGGTTACGGCGATAGTATATTCATGTTTTGATCCTTTTCTTATCCGTATTTATTCAGAGTCCTCTTTGCGTCCGTCCTACGGTTGTATGTTCTAAGCAAATCCCTGTTATCATTAGGACATCTGTTTTCATTTAGCTTGAGCTTTTCTAAAAGTTTCAAGCGGTTAAATCTGTTTGACGGTTTTATCATAGTGCATAAAGAATGTTCATAAATCTTGCTTTTCTTGATATCTTTCGCCTAGGAAATGAAATATGTTTTTTTCTGCTGCTACCTTTCCTTAATCGTCTCTGATGTTTGCGTTTTTCACTATCAATTGCTGCGCCGTTTCGGTATAGGATTATTTTAAATAATATTTTGTTAACGTGAAAAAATAATACGTTTGAGGACCTGAAGTCAGTGTAGTTAACGTCTCATGTCTTGAATCTCGTAGCATAGCTTTTCTGACTTTCTTCTTTAGGATTGTCGTGCCTCCCATGCTATTAGTCTTTAAGTATATCTTCACTAATATACTCATTAACACTGCTTGATTAATAGCCACAAATAATTTATCATAACCGGCCATCATGATAACAATTGAATCTTATAATATTATAGCACCTCATTGTATAAAGCATGTTTTTAGCTACGCTACATTTACAAAGTAGATTCATTTGCATCATCACATCGCAAAACGTGAAACGAAAACTGGGTTTGTGAGATCGGTCGGCGGCGTCCGCCGTTAGTTAGTTAGTACGTAAGTTAGTTAGTAAGTTATTCAGTAAATGTTTTCCCCAAACCTATCTCCTCACACAGTTTTTAGGTCGTAGAACCTTTAAATTTTACCAAAGCTTTCTTATAGTGTCCCAAAAATATATTGTGCTCTGTATGACGATCGAACTATTGTGGTCGCCATTGTGGACTTCGCAAAAACCGCCAATTTGGTCTTATATATTGTAAAAAACTATTTGCTGTTGAACCTAAGTCTTCTCACAGTTTTGGTTGTAGAGCTTTCACATTTTAATCAGAGCTTCCTTATGGTGTCCCCAACATAAATTGTGTTCTGTATGACGATCGAACCATTGTGGTCGCCATGATGGACTTCGCCATTTCCGTCATTTTGGTCTTCTATATACTCAAAAGTATAATTAGCCTAATTAGCCCATTCTGCATGACCATATGCCATATGCAATATTGAGGCATGCCTTCTGACTTGAGTAATTGATCATTGATTTTTATGTCTGTTGAACTTATCGACTGTTTGGATCACAGCTGGTACACACCTGGCCGAATAGTCCAGTCAGTTGTGTTTCGGCTTCACGATCCAAAGGTCGCGGGTTCGATCCTTGATTCAGCTCAAAAATAGTTGTCCTTGAGAAAATGCCAGAAATAATATTCTCATGTATGGTGCCTATAGCAGCCATATCTTATCTGAAAGTCTTTGATTTGATATAAATGGCTGGGTCATAATGCACTCGTACATATTATATGTATGTTCATTCATATCGCATATGGGCCTGTTACTTAGGGGTAAAGCATCCTACTCATAGTCATAAGGTCGTGTGTTCGAATCCCAGCTTGTACAACCGATTCCTAATATTATCGGTATAACGATAGAAAACAATAAATATTTATTCTTCTTGTTTATACGCAGATGGTAAAAAATTGATAACATATGACTTTTATACCGGCGTACGCATTATCGCTGCCTGTTAAGTTTCATGGAGACAATTGCCACAAAAGTGGTTGCAAGTACTTAAAGAGCTAAAGCCAAAGCTATAAACTAAAGCTGGGTCATCATCCTTGACAATCTTGTTACAGTCAAAACTCATTTATCGGCCTCCGTAATATGTTTCTAAAGATTATTTAGATTACTATGTATTTTCTGTTAAAAGCAACACCAGAGAAATCAATTAGAATAAGGGAATATTGATTGGATTTTTACATTTCATCTTCTTCTGTTTTGACAAAGGTTATTATCCATATCGGCCATCGTAATTGTAATCAAATCATAAAAAATATATTTCTGAGCAAACAATACATTCAACTCGTAGTTTTTTTGGCATAATCCAATGACAATTAATCTAAATGCAATGTTATCCCTTTTTCAATAGAAATGGACTTATCGGCCTCCGTAATATGTTTCTTTTACATGTGTTGCTATATTTGATTTTGTAAAAATCATGTTATTTCTATTAGAAACTTCAAAAATAAGATTTAGCACAATATAATAGTTTCGACTGCATTTTTTATTTCATATATGTCTTCTTTTATAATGGAAATTACCCATATTGGCCATCGTAATTTACGCATATATTTTTTGAAAATAAAAATTGGCAACATGTTTATTTCAAAAGAGCACCTCAAAACCTTTCCAAAAATGTATGATGCCAATATTTAACATGAAATTCCCACGGAATGGTAAACCACACCGGACTAGTAGTTTAGAAACTGGTGGTTGTAAAATTCAAAGCAATGTATTTGCATCTGAAAAGGTGTGGTTAAAGGTCCTTAATATTGTTTTTAAAGCTAAATACTATTTAAGAAGGACGAACCAATGTCGTATCGGACCAAATTTAGCATGTTCTCATGATTGAAAAGAGGATAAGACTCATTTATGAAAACAGTTATTTAATAATAGCTGTTTAAAACAGGTAATCAATCAAAACCTTTGTTTAAAAGGCACCCGGAGACGAAATAATTTTTATAATATGTGTTTATAATAATATTTATAATAATATAATAATGTTTATATATGTTGATTGGAGAATAAATCATTTAAAACATTCAGATACATAATTAAAAAAAAAACACATTTCGAAAAATATATTTAACTAAAGGGGTCAGAGCTAGAAGGATATTTTTAACGTTTCTTAGTAGTCTAGATAGATTTGGAAAAGGAACGCCTTTTATGAAGATCTCGAGGGTTGCGCCTCAGATGTTTATTTTATTTTAAAGTAAATAGTGCAGCATGTATTTGAGACGAAATTACATTAATCGCTAAAAAAGACTTATCCCGTGTGTGCCCTCATATAGATCTATGAACATTTCTTACTATGGTTTATATGAGTACGCAGTGAGATCTGCGCCTTTAGGCTTTATGTCGTTGACCTTGCGATACCTCAATACTGCAATGATATTAGGTACATGAACCATTTCTGCTATTATTATTTTCACCTAGAAGGGATTACGATGGTTTCCTACGCTGGAAATGGGGGTGGGTAAGTTCAGATGCCTATATATCAGAAGAAAATAGTTATTTTTAAACTTTTAATTTTTGAAATGGTAGGTGTATCATCTAGCTATAGATCAATTTCAATTCTGGACAGTTGATATAGACATTTTATGAGATAATCGACATTGTTTATCGAAAAAAGTCTACCTTGCCATTATGATAGATTCGAACGATATTAACCTTATTAAGCGACACAGTCATACCGGGTGTTTATGTGGGGCAATCAGAATTGGAATCTCATGGGAAACAACACACTCTTTTTAAGGTTCACATTGTTATTCATATTGATAGACTCTAAGGGTAGGTTTCAACATAATCAATATTGTATGCACATTAGTGATATATTCTATTTGTTTCTATTCACAGAAAATCTAAATTCATTACTGGCTATATATTAGGTTTAATAGATTCTTAGCGGACTGTAAACAAATATTTCAGGATTAAACACAGAGAATAACACAACTGCTTATCCACAGGCCCGGGGCCGGTAGGTTTTTGATCGGGCCGGCAGCATTTTTGGGGATGATTTGAATTTTACTTCTTTTGTACTTTGTGTTCGCTTTTCGGGCCGGTGGTAATTCTCTGGTCGCAGGGTCTGAAACTCGATTTTTTTTTGTTTTGACAGGGGGGTTTGGAAAATCCGGGGGCCAATGCCCCCCCCCGGGCCCCATGAGTTTCGAGCCCTGGGATTGAAAGATTGTGATAGGAAATTTTTGGGTGTGACGGATTCTATAAGTTTTAAAAGGAAATCTATCTAAAAAGTCTTATTGGCATGTATTATGCTGAAATCAATGTAAAGTGTATATATTTTCACCGTTCCGAGAAAAGGAGAAGAAATATATGTGTTGGACTCTAAATCAAATCCGTTGTTTATTATTATAACGGTCTATTCATACGAATGAAGTGCACATTATTCACTCAGCCAATATCGTTCGAATCTATCATAATGGCAGAGTAGACTTTTTTAGATAAACAATGTCGATTATCTCATAAAATGTCTATATCAACTGTCCAGAATTGAAATGGATCTATAGTTAGATGATACACCTACCATTTCAAAAAATAAAAGTTTAAAAAGAACGAATTTCTTCTGATATATAGGCATCTGAACTTACCCACCCCCATTTCCAGCGTAGGAAACCATCGTAATCCCTTCTACATGTTCACAGTGTTGCAATGTATTTATACATGTAAAGTATGATATTGGAATGAAATAAGGATACAAAAGGAGTTTGTACATGTGTGATGTGAATAATCTAACGGCTAGTTAAGTTCTTTCCTTTGGTAAGTAGAATTCCAATGTGTTTCAAGTAAAATATGTTAAATACACAAGGACTCGTCTACAATATAGACTTCTATTTAAACTGTGTCAGGAAATAGACGTGCTCCTTAGATTATTAATCACTAAAACCCTCTTTTTGGGGTTTCGTCTAGAAATTTATATTGATACAATATTTCTAGAAATTTGAAAGTTAGTACATTTATAGGTACATTATCTAGCATTCTTACCATATCCATAACGTTTAAAATTGACAAGGGATTGTTTAGATATGCCCACTTTGAAATACACAATATGCCTTATATCGCTACCTTGGTTTATTAATAAGTTTTGTTTTAACT
>LQRL01145283.1:7276-18854 GCA_001703475.1 Hydroides elegans | reverse complement strand
GTAGTTTCAAACCGGTGGGGGTAGCTTCGAACCGGATTCAAATTACCGGGGAGGTAGCCTCAAACCGGTATCAGATTACCGGGAGGTAGCTTGAAACCGGGTTGAGATTACCGGGGAGGTAATAATTAGGGGGGGTAGCTTGAAACCGTTACACCGGTGCTAAACATTGAGATAAAGTGTTTCGCAATTAAAAATGAAGACAACGTTTAGTATTTGAATGTGATTTCAATGGAGTAATAAGCAAAGTTGTGATTTATGTAACCCTTATTATATTTATTATAATAATGTTTCTAGCAAGGGACGCAATGTACATTTATATGAGACCGAAGGCCAAACGAGTTGAAGGTCTGCGAAATTCACTCAAACGTTATATCAACATCTTGTTTTCGGATGGACTTGTCGGAATAGAAGAAATCATTTTATAAGGGAGGAGGAAACTGATAATTTAGACATAAATAATAAGGAGATACACGTATACCAAGCTAATAGAAGGAAATGTTAAGGAAATCAAAAGAAAGATGTCATTCTTCATAACTATGATTGTAATCAAGTGTGACAAATGAATTGCGAAATCCATTCATTGCACCTAGCGTCGACAAGTTATTGTACACGTAATAATTCTTCAGCAATGAGTTACTGTCGCCATTTACTGATCTTAACTTCAACGATCATGCGAGCCTTAAATATATATGTAATTAATATTAGTATATATAAAAAAAACATGCCGAAACTAGATGGAAGGTGCTCATTTAGAGCACAACTATCTACAATCTTTTTCTCTTATACAAATATAAGAGTCTCTATATATATTTTTTTCAATAAGCCATCCTTTATTTAAAAAAAGGAAAATTCTATATAGAGTCAAATTATGTTATTTCTAATATTTTAACTAATCTGGAAACGGTTTGTTTACATAATAGTGTATATTGCTACTATATTACTTTAAACCCTTATCCAAGTGCGCAATAGTTTGAATTTAAATCAAATATATCGTACCAGGATATAACTATAACTATTAAAAAGTTAGTTATATGATTTGAGGTACTGCATGCTTTGAGTATTGATTATGTGTCACAGTGCTTTTATAGCGAGAGCTGCTCTTGCACAAATGCCTGTCCAGTTATTGATCGTATGACGTCAGTGACGCAACTACAGTGTTTTTCAGTGAGGCGATTAAAAAGGCCTTTCCTAGCAAGAGTTGGCTCTGTTTTTTGATAAATAATACCTATATAATATAGTAAATCGTATTCTAAACTACCTATGCACCATGTCTGACATGTATTTTATATTATTATAAGTATTTCACGGTGTTTTTCGATCTTTAATACATCGAAAAAGGGTTCACGGGAAGGGTGGTAGAGTTTTCTTTAAAACATCGAGTGATCGCAATACCTGCATATTTTCGTAAACGAAAAGATTGCAGATAATAATGCATATTTCCCTAGTTACAGGATATATTAGACCGATAAGCTATTAAGCCAATGCCTGATTAAAGTGATACACCGGTATAATTACATATAACGCCATAGTTGAGAAGTTCAAAGCGTTCTTATGGAACAAGATCAGATACATTGCCATTGCTAAAAGGTGCAATACCGGAATTAGGACATTATCTAGTCCAGATGTGTGGCATGTCCCGTCCCCAAGAGCCAGTTCTACGTCACGTTATTTCATTATCACGTTACTTTAAATTGAATTAGTCATTCCATAGAGATCCTTTCAAGTCAATGGTTTTGCTCTGTCATCCCTATACATGCAATGTGTCTATTCTCCACTTATTTGACTATCTCACTTCACTTAGTTTGCTTATTACTTAATTACATATTCTATATGTGAATTGTTGCTGTCATTATGCCTTACACATGTTCAACATCATACAAAGTAAACAAACCGAGGAAATATCTAAAATCCTAACATAAAACGTCGCCCATATATGCAGGTCTTTCTTTAATGCCCTTAACCTATACTTCAACAATGGGTCATTTGGTGAATTGGTTAATCTAGTTTTTTATTAATACATCAGTTTTAGTCTTGTATCTTATATACGCAGATCTATCATCTATAGATTCTTTACAATATCTGTATTATCTACACATATAACTCATCTGTATTTTATTATTTTCAGCATCCACAATCATGGAATTCACCCCAAGCCTTCACCAGCTCACCACCAGCCTCCTACTATCGGGATACATCATGCTGCTGTGCCTCTCGAAAACCAGCGTCGCTCTCACGGGTCTCTGCGGAACCAGCGAAGGCCGTAGCACGTGTTTTGCGTGCTCAGAACTAAGAGACCTTGCCGCAGCACCCCTAGACTGCTGTGGCGACCCCTATGTGTACTCCCTGTGCCACGCATGCATATTCGATCCGTCGAGTTGCGACGTAGCGCGTTCGAAATTGACGCAAAAAGCCGCAGCGCAGGTGGATTTGGCCAACGCGAATTTCGTGCGTCAACAACGGAGCCCAGCGGCGGCAAAGAGCAAAGGCGAACTGATGCAAATCATGAGTTTTCGACCGCAAAGACGCGCGAAGTATTTTCTCGGGAAACGAGATAGTGTGAGTCCGTTCCTTGGAAAGCGTACGATTGATGATGGAGCGTTTGATGATTTATATGCAGTGGGCGATAAAAGGGGAGCCAATCCGTTTCTCGGTAAACGCGCGAGTCCGTTTTTGGGTAAGCGAGTAAGCGACTTGATCAATGAAGCGGCCCAGGGTTACGTGGATCAATCCGCATTAGCTATGTCATCGGACAATCAACAAAATAAGCGACAGAATCCATTCTTGGGCAAACGAGCCAACCCATTTCTCGGCAAACGAATGAGCGAAATTCTAAACGACGATGCTGAGGCAGAAGCCAGTATACTCGAAGCCGCTGCAAAACGTCAAAACCCGTTCCTCGGAAAGCGATTTGCACAGACATATGGTCCACAATTAACTTCCGTGGGCGTTGATGATATGCGGGACTTTTTAATAGACGAAGACAGTATGAGTAAGCGCACGAGCCCCTTTCTCGGTAAGAGGGCGATAGGACAGTATGCCACGATCAAACATGGCAACTCTTTAGATAACAGCGCTGCTACAGATAATGTCGCCAAAATGGGCAGCTCTTACACGCGTCCATTAGCCAGAAGGGCCAAGTACTTCCTGGGGAAGCGGGCCGAAGGAGAAAATAGCTCGTCGCTAAGTAAGCGGTCCAAGTATTTCCTGGGCAAAAGGGAACCGGCGGAAGACGATGGTTTGATGACTGATGGCGAGTTTCGAAATATGCACGATATGGCCGCCGCTCTCAATGTACAAGATGGGGATATGACATCGGCAAATGGCGCTGATAAGAGAGCCAAGTACTTTCTGGGCAAGCGAGATGTGAATGAGGTCTCGAGCAGCTCTGAAGCGGCGGAAGAGACCCCTGTCGTCGCGCTTGCGCAATAGAGAGTATACGCTGCTTTCCTCTCTTTTTTTTTTTTGTTTGTTTTCAAACCCACACCCCATTTTTGGTTTGCCTGCTGGTTGCGTTTGAAAACCCCCATGGTGGTGTTGAGCTCATTAGCCCTTTGCCAAAGAAGTCGTCATCCCCTATTGCCGCCGAGTCACTGTGGTTTCTGGTTGCAAATGGGGGTTTTTGGGTTGTAAATTGGTGTATTTGACCTGGGTTTCAAAGCATTTTGATGGTGGGAAGTATCGTTATTGTTAGATAATAAATCTCTATTGAATAAAATATTGACTTTATTGTTTGAAAATATTTTCCAATCTAAGGTATACTATGAAAGGTTTTTTGGTTAATATTATGTTTTCCGATCTTGATTATTCCGTTTCAAATGAAGTTAAACATATGAAGTAAAATGGCTTGTTTTATTTAAAAAAAAAACCTTAATTATAGGAAACAATAAAGACATGAGGTCAGAAAACAATATTCATAATGATAGATTTATTGGAAAAATAACGGTTTGTTGGTTTATTGTTAGAATGGTTCAAGTAACAGAAGTGCATTTTTCCATTTCACTTCAAGTTGATTTTAAAGATACAAATATCGAATATTGCTTAAAGGCGTGTTCACGCAAAGAAAAATATCCTAATTTTTTGCGTGAACACAGGGGATAAATTGCTATGTTTTTATACAAATATGGATTTCGAAAATATCGGGTTTCGTGCTTTTTTCGAGCTTTTTCGTTTGCGTGAACACGGCCTTAGAAGGAATTTTCTCATATTATGGTGCGGTCAGTGGCTCTTTGGGTCTGCGGAATTGAAATTGGTTAAAACATAGTAGATCCAGCGGTATTAATTCCGCAGGGATTACAATATATTATACCAATCTAAATTCCGCAGACGCAGACGCGAAGACCCGCTGGCCGCACCATAATACAAATGAAGGGGATTGGTGTCAATAAATCGATGCCAGTTTAAATTGTACATATTAGACTTGCTAAGTGTACGTTTACATTCCAATAAGCCGCTTTTTAATTATCTTTAACGAAACTGAAAAATTATATGTTAACTGATTTATTTTTACTATCACTGCAACCGGGGTCGAATTGTTTGGTTTGGAATGTACAAAATTGTAATAAATCGAATAAATATTATAAGATTGTAAGCAAACTTTTCAAATTAAGAATATTTTGATGTCATCATAATGCACCAAAGCCAGGTATTAAGATATTTTGATTTACATTTGGATTATAAAATTATGCTAGGAAAGAACATACATAATATTGCCATCAGAATATCATAGGAAAACTTTTTTGTCGATAAAACAACATTATGGTTTTTCTATTAGGAAATGAAAATACAAAATTCTAGCCAAAAAGTATATAATTTGTTTTTGACAATCCTGCTATATTGAAAGATGCAATTTGTTATTGTTTAAACAAATAAAAACTTATTGACTATGCCTTGTTTGATTTCATTTCATTTTCAAGGCTTCATACAGCACAAAATAAATACTCTTTTGTGCTAATATTAAAAATGTGTCAAATGACTCACTGTCCAGGTCATATGACATTATTGATACGTTTAAAGAATCAAAAGCAATAGCTCTGCATGAACAACCGATAAGAATGGGAAACTAGAAAGATATGCTCGTAGAGCATAAGAATCTGATTTCTTATATTTTAATTTTAAAATAATTCGTCTAAAATGCTTAATTTGATATATTAATGCAATGTTATACACGTTTAAAGAATCGAAAGCAATAGCTCTGCATGAACAACCGATAAGAATGGGATACTCGAAAGATATGATCGTAGAGCATAAAAATCTGATTTCTTATATTTTGATTTTAAAATAATTCGTCTAAAATGCTTAATTTGAGATATTAATGCAATGTTATACACGTTTAAAGAATCAAAAGCAATAGCTCTGCATGAACAACCGATAAGAATGGGAAACTAGAAAGATATGCTCGTAGAGCATAAGAATCTGATTTCTTATATTTTGATTTTAAAATAATTCGTCTAAAATGCTTAATTTGAGATATTAATGCAATGTTATACATGGATACATCATAAGATTCTACCACGCTCGCATAATTACCAATGAGGATTCTGTTCAAATAAAGATCTATAATCATTAAAGCATTATATAATGTTTACTCATTTTCATATTAATGAAAGGGCCTAATTGTTATTTAGCATTAAGAAAATCGAATATCTGTTTTACGCTGTTTTATATGTTTATGAAAAGCACCTTTCGAGCTATTCCCGAAAAAAGATGCTCTCACCAAGTCTAGCTGGCTTGGAAATTTAGATAAAATCCGTTCCAGCTTGGAGATTTTAGCAATTTGAGGAACTCCTTTTCGGATATTTTCTTCGCTTAATTTTCGTATTAAATATCGAGTATCATTATTATGAAATCGATTAAACTTGCTTGTAATTGTTTGATAAACTGTGAATTGTAATATAAAGTTCAATTTTCGCAAAAAGGTGTTCGTTTTCTGTTCCAAGATGGCTAGAAAAAAAACTGCCTAGCTGGCTTGGAAAAAATGAACACCTTTTGGCAAAATATTAATGTACAAAACCCAATATTTAATATTTCTTGTCCGTAATTGTAATGCTGTTTAACGGTAATTTAACTTTTTTTATGTGTCGTTTGGTGGCCTTTGTTGATTATACAACATCAAAAATATACTTGCCAGTGCTGGATTTAATGAAACATTAAGGAATTGATTTTTCTATAACAAAATAGTCACTACAACATGTCACAATAAAGCGAATGGCTCATCGCTTGCATTAAGTGGTATAAGCCCGCTCTTCGCCCCGCCCACTTTGCAACTATTTGTCAGCCCCCTGGGGCTATGTCTTGTGATTGACAGCTGCAGTCAATAGAGTGTCTGGATTGCGTCATAAGAGTAAAGAGCATAAATGATTGATGTTTATGTCATGTGATGTCGCCTTAACCAATAAGGGACGGGCAGGGTCTTACAGTGCTGGCAGGGTTTTAGGGAAAATTTGACCCGTTATGGAATATAAACGCACTTAAAATGTTTATATTTATTATACAAAATAATATTTGGAATGTTTAACTATACGAGTATCGACACAACGGTATAATTTACGCGCTGATATGTATTTGCTATGTAGGTAGTCTAAGTGATATAGTATTTGGGTCCACAAAATTCAAAAGCCGGTTGCAGTTCAAAACCGCACGAAAATAATATATGATTTAATTTACGTAAGCGTAAAGAAATCAGATAAAAAACCAGACCATTTATATCGAATCCTTAGCCCACTTACGAAAAACACATTGGCCCGTTTCAGTTCATGGTGAAATCCCCAAGCCGCGCCCAGACATTTCATGAAATGCATGTCTCTCGTCAATCTGTCAATATACTTTTACTTGAAACATTATGAATACTAATTGGCTTAATAATAATAATTTTTAAAATATCCGTGTATGGTTTCTAGAAAATGAAAATAAATTAATCACACTTGAGCGCTGCTCTAATGTTCGGGGTAATGGTGCGTTCAGTGGGACTTCGCGTCTGCGTCTGCGGAGTTTGAATTGGCATAAAACAAAGTAATCCCTTGCGGAATGAATACCGCATGGTTTATACCAAATTCCGCAGACGCAGACGCAAAGTTCCGCTGAACGCACCATAACACCTTAAACTTCAACCGGCCAATAATATTCACCTAGGGTATAGCCGAATTGATTAAACTAAATTTGCCGTTGAACCAAACCAAATCACGTTAGGTCACAGTTTCGAACACGCTTAAAATGTCGATGGTTTGAAGTGTCTTCAAACATATATTCAAACCACTTTCAATCCTAGTCTCGAACTAACAATAACCCCAATTGGTACATTTTTAAAAAGAATGTTCATTGGAAAACCCAGCCAGCCACACCCACTATGAGCTTAATTGGTTTGAAGATCAGTTTGGCCAAATCATTCGTAAACTCAATAATACCAGGTGCGTATCTTTCAACTTGCGCAGTTTCTCAATTAAACATACATTAACTGAAACTATATTTGCAATTGGTTTCACATGTATCATTGCTACTAATTTGATTAACGGGCCAGATGCGTATTGCTTTTTTATTGCACTTAACTGTTTTTAATTTGACTAGTCTGATTGATTGATAATTTCTTAAGGTTTTTTTTTTATTTTAGTGTTCATTATTCAAATATTTAATTAGTTATTCACCGACTTCCCGAAATTATTGGATAAATCGCTGTCTAATTTTCCTTCCAGACGAAAGAGATACCCATGCGAATTGATAATTATATACCTGGGTGATATAATATCCACATCATGACCTGCCAATAATAATCACTCCAGTATGTTATGTGATTTACTAACAATATTTGAACACACCTGAAATATGTATTGGCCTATACAACATATACTTCCATTGAATATTGAAATCAAATAATTTAATTTTTCCGACCAAGCACATTTTTACAATTAACTATGAATCTTATCAGACATGTATGAATTCATGGGTCAAAATTGCAGCATTTAATAGAAAAAAGAAGGTGTTGACATCATATTAGAAAATTCGTGGCGTTAAATAACACCAAAATATAGTTTAGAATTACATCAACGTCATCTATTAAAACTTAATTTGTACTTTGGGCATTAGCATAGAACGTTAAAGACACATGAACGCTCATGAACTTCTGTAATAGATGTGAAATAATTGGCAGAGCATACACTTAATTTAATTCAAAATCTCTCATAGTTTAATTAGCAGTTCTAAGGTCACCATGGTCATGATGGTGCCCATCCATGCCATTTTACAGTAATGCATTAGACTTTTCGCTTATAAAGTGATAAAGTGAAAGAAATGAAAATCGACTTAGGCTGCGGTTACATAATTCGCAAGGAACAATTATTCTGTCGTTTCTTGAGATTTTATTCACAAAGAAAACATTGAGCATTTCACCTCCAAAATATCTGCTTGCTAATTATTTATATGATCAATATATTTTTAAATAACCACTTCGATATTCTGCATTGTCAGAAGATCTAATGTAGAAAGTCTACATTTAGGACGAAAACGAAAGTAAAAGTCGCTTAAAATAATTTGTTAACGTTTTTTAATAGGACATGAAGGGGAAAACAACCTGCACAATAATCAAAATAGCTTAAGATCATTATTATGAATAAGCTGTGCAATTATGTCAAGTGGTTTTATACACTTTGCTTGAAGTTTAATTCAAATAAATATATCAATAGAAACTAAGGAACAAAACTGAACCATCAGGAGAAATACGTATTTAAATTATATACACATATGTAGTCGATATCAAAATGTATTATTTTGAATGTTCTGAATTTAATGGTACATTGGACAAGTCAGATGTTACATTAAAGTATTAATGAGGATAAGAAACTGCTTACGATAAACACCTCTATCGAAAATAAACTTCAGGTAAGGTTTGATGATGACATACATGTAGATCTAAACTATTTTGTTAAGCCATCGGCCCAGACTTGTCTTAATAATGAAATGTTGAGGAACCTTTCTTTCATTTGACTTATTTGTATAAAAATATTATTTACTGCTTATATAATTATATTATATATATTTTTTCCGACAATAAGTTTTTTTGAAGATTTTATTTTCAGCGGTCTATTTTGTTTTCATATATTGATTTCATTATTCTAGCAAAACGGCACATATCTTTTTTTTACTTGACTCATATTTAAACTTAGATATGTAGTTTATCATAAGTATACTTTACTTTTTTTAACGCCACCATACGTAAAAAGATGAATATGAATTAACACAATGATGTCACATCTCAATTAGGCAGCGGTTGCATAAAACGTGCGATTTATATCGTGGGTACGATTTTCACTTTTTTGTTTATGAAATCGCAAGATGCGACAGGATTTCCGGTCCTTGCGACTTAATAAAAATGGAAAAAGAATAGTGAAAAGCGTACCGTCCTATTCAAATCGCATGTTTTATATAACCGCAGCCTTAGCTAGTGCTATTTTTTAAACAATAGAATGGGTAACGTATGGTCGGGCAACACCAAGTCATGGCAAAACGTCAGATCATACGACGACTTCAGTGTGGGTGATGAACTGTGCTACTGGTACTTCCCCATCTACCGCTGGGGTATTGTCACCAGCAAGAAGCCCTGTGGGGAGTTCTGCCTGGTCGGGTTTCACTTAAAGGTCGGTTAAAATCGCTCTTCGATCCTTAACCAGCTTAACTGAGCGTTAACTGACGTGTGATGTCTAGACGTTGTACTGTAATGTAATGTCGCCGAATAAATCAAATAAAATACACATCTAATCTATCTATCAACGCAAGGACAAATTCTATAAATTTATAGAATTCTATCATGTCCACGTATCTATCATACATGTGTATGTAAAAACCTGTAACAAGAATGCAGTCAAAAAGGCATCTACATTGTACATATTCGATTATGATGTAGCATAAATATTTTCGTGTGTTTCTATAATGTGTAGATATCAGACGGAGTGGTGAGAAAAGAAAACTACAACTTCCACATCGACGGCTTTCGATTCCAAAAGGCATCTTATCAGCGGCAACTAAATAATGAGGAGGTGAGATAGCTTCATGGTACATACATCATCAACCCCATATCGATCGATTCTACGGCAATATTCGAATGGTATTTTTGGACGTCCATAACAAAACCTTCATGCGAAATGAACATTCGGCCGAATAATTACGTATTATATAATCGAGCAAAGTCTTGTCACATTCGTGATAGACTACGAAATATATGATTTTCATAATGTATCCAGGCCGCTCAAAATGCGCTATCGAGACTGGGAGAGAACGAGTACAACGGCTTCACGAACTTTGCCCGCGCATTCACCCGATGGTGCAAAACCGGGTCACGTGACATTCTGAGCAGTCGACACGACATTCGCGCCAAGGAAGAGGTTACTCTAGGGCAACTCAAGAAGTATGATCATATCGTCATTTATATACAGGTATGCATATATGCGTATATTGATCCTATCCAAAAAAATTATACGCCATTGATTCCCTTAATCAACTTCACTGTATACTTATCTTAACCTTGACATGTATTTTATATAGATAAGATTCTGTTTCGAGAAGTAGTTAAGGAAGGGCACCCCACGACATATTTTTCAAAAAGTCGTAAAATCAACATAAAACGACATAATAACCACGAAGACCAACGAAATAATGGTTTTTAAACATTTTGATTTTGCAAAAAGGTGCTCCTTTTTTTCCAAGCCAGCTGGGCTGTTCCTCCTTATCTAGCCAGCTTTGAACAGAAAAGGAACACCTTTTGCGAAAATTGAAATGTTAAATTTTACCAAATTGCGAATCATATCTTGCAAATAACAGTTTATTAGACAAATGCAGGCAACTCTACTCAATTTCGAAATAATTATTCTCACTAAATATTGTAAAAATTAAGAAATAGTAAAAAGGGTGTTCCTCAAACTGCTCAAATCTCCAAGCTAGAATGAATTTTCTCAAAAATTCCAAGCCAGCTGGAAATTGGTGGGGAACACCTTTTTTTGGGGAACAGCTCGTGAGGTGCTCTTCGTTAAGTACATGTAGGTGTCTCTTAATCTCGATAGTCAATTTATCTTGCGAGTTAAATGCACTTAATGAATATCTGTTTGTTTTTATCAGTGGATTAATTTGATGCATGCTATGTATGATTTAATCCTGACATCGAATTTAAAAAAAAATAGAATCTATTAACCTAAGCGCTCGAACATCTCATTTCCATTGACATTTAGGATTGATCAACATCAGCTTCAGATTGGAACCATAACATGCGTTGTTTCCTTTTTCTATTTTTCATGTAGAACCACTACCACCACGGCCTGGTCTTAGAATGCGAACCCTCTCGCAGCTCCATCACTATCATCCATTACAGTGACGTCACTTCCGGAGGAAGTGGGACTCACCGCCCTTACAAGTCGGTATCGTGATATTTTCTAACTGCGCTCCGAGTGAAATTTGTAAGATGTCGCCCAGACGTCCGCATTTACATTGTGAATGTTGAACATAAGGTTCCTGTGTATACATGTACATCTGCAAAATTGCAAAAAGTAATCCCGATTATCTGTAGCTTACCCACAACGTTGCTCGGATGTCGAAGCTTACT
>LQRL01145281.1:902-11911 GCA_001703475.1 Hydroides elegans | reverse complement strand
TTTGATAGCTCAATTATTTGTTGTAGTGACGGACGGACAGTACTGAATACTATAGTCCTCCGCTTCGCGCTAACGCGGCGGCGGAGGACTAATAATAATTTGGTAAACATTTATTCCGTGTTTTATTACAATATTGAACTTAATAGAAGCGCACAATGGAAGCAGCTCTTACCTGGAAACATAGAGGGGCAGCTGATACTCAGCGCCGCCCCTTATATTGAAGCCTAAGTGATGTCCGCCGCGAGAGGGCATATAAATCTTGCGTTCATTGTGGCGCAAACCAAGGGATCCCGGCAAAGTGACGCCTGGCTGGTCTTCCGGATCCGCGTGCACCGTGCGTCGCGAGGCCACGTCATACCTAAACGATAAGCAAATGAAGGACATCAGGGATTTAGTGTTTTGTAAATTTACTAACTACATGTATATTAACGCTAAAAATTACAGTCATGAGTATAACTATTACATACTACATAATCCTAAAAGTCGTGTAAAGACATAAAACTTCAATAAACCCATTATCTCTTATCGAACACTTACCAAGCGACTTTTTCTTTGCTTGCTTTATGCGCGGGAATTTTGCCGACGCGCCTGACCTTGACCCTAAGTCGCTCGCTTCCGGTCAGCACCGTCACGGCGCTCGTGCTGGCCAGGCTCGAAAACAGCACGGAATTTACTTCGAGGATCTGGTCGCCTACGTGTAACCCGCTCCGCTCTATGTCATAAAAAGTGATTATAAAAGATTATGTTAAGATATAAGGTATGTGGAGAGTAGATGGCGAAGGATAGAAAAGCACAAAATTTGAGGGGGGGGGGGGAGAAAGAAACAAATATATGTATATATAGATAGAGAAAATGACTGTGTGTGATAGAGATAAACAGAAACATAGAGAGCGAAAGGTAAAGTAGGGTAATGAGAAAAATAATGCCTCATGGTTTGTTGTTTTTTGTTGTCATTTGAACTACTCATTAATTTTAATGCGAGTGAAATAATAAAGTAGACATATCTCACCCGCTGGGCTGCCAGGAACCATGTCACTGACAAATATTCCGAGACCGTGTTCCGAACCTCCACGAATACTTAGTCCAAGCTCTTCCGCATATGGCACATGCACGGCGAATGCAAGTGTATCTGGCGAACCCCCTATTGTAACAAAAACTGATTGAATATACCAAAACAAAATGTCTTTTACGCCTCAGCTTATATATATACAGACTGGCCTATGTTATTGTGTATCATGACATGTAAAATTGTCAATGGCAATGCATAGAATATATGTTTGTGATAAAAAGAATTATAGCACAACATGTAAAATGCGGAAATATTTTGTATATACCTACCAGTGAAAGGGCGTCGATGTTGTTGAGGGGTATTTTGCGCAGAAATCGTGGCCCTGGGAACCAGCGTGACAGGAACAATAGCTTTGCGTGGCAACGACGAATAGCGCACTTCACCCGCTCCCGTGTCACTATGCCCCGTCCTCCATTCCGCCACTCTGCGCATGTGATCACCAGAGTCATCTCGGCCCATTCGGTGCAGATTCTGTGGCTCACTCAACATGAATGCAGCCGATGAATGATTTTCATTATATGCGCCACCACGGGGTTCGTTCAACACAAAGGTGGTTGGCTCGACAACGAGACGCGGTTGTTCATGTAGCATGACGCTCGGGGCTTCTTGGGACGCCGGTGCAGCGAGGGTGAAGAGACGAGGATTAGTCAGATTGCCGAGACTGCGAGACGCTCGTATCGGCTTCGACATGTTGTGGTACGGCACTTCGCGGTCATACTCAGATACCTAAACATGGTATAGGTAGCTCAAACTTAGTTCAACTTAAAGAAAAAACCATAATTCATTATGCTACCATTAGTATTTGGCACGTTGAATTATTGAATGGAAAACATAGTTTGTTATTATTATGGTTAGGAGGATGTGAAAGAAATGATTCATTTACTTATTTTCATATAATATCAATGTAAGCTTTGTGTTTTATTTTACAAATGACGTACCTGATGTGGAGGGATGAATGCGCGGATGTCTCGAAGCAAGTCTAGCTTCGTCGGAGTGTCAAGAATCGCCCGTAAACATTGCAACAACTTGTCAAGTTTCTTCTCTTTTTGATAGCGTTTCAGATTTCTGTAATAGTAAGAAAAGATATACTTCTCTTTTTGATAGCGTTTCAGATTTCTGTAATAGTAAGAAAAGACAATGTATTTCTCATAAGATAGAAATTGGCAAAATACATAATGAATATATATTTGAAAGCCACCTAAAGTATTAATTAGCAATGATCACGATACTCACGCGTATAGTAGGTCTCTATCAGCGGAATTCAGAAGAAGTTTAGCTCTACGATGGAACTCTCGCAGTCGCTGTTTTTTGAGAGTGTCTTGCTCCATCGTTGATCAATCAATACAGGCCTAGATCAAATAAAATAATATTAGAGATTAAGTTCCTCAATAAAAGATTGATTTGTTCAATCAATAAGTCAAACACAGAACCGTCCCAATCAACCCCGGAAGTTTTTTTTTCGGAATGTCCAGTAACAACCTTTTCTTGCTAATTCTTACTACTTTAAATTCAATTTTTATAACGAGTCTCATTCATAAAATAATATTGTATTCTAAAAGTTTACGGTAACAAGGAATCATTAGTGAAACACGACCGCCCCCTACCCACGGAATTATGCGAGATCATACATATATTTCGTCCATTTGTATTCACTTCTAAAATATATGTTTTTTTTTCTAATGATCTAAAGTCATATCTCCAGATCTTCTGAGCCTATCCATAAGCCTCTACGAACCTGTGTTCATGAGTTTTAGCCGAAAGTAAAACAAGAACCATACACGAATGCCCGCAACCAAACAGATTATTGATCCGATGCAAGATGAAAATATTGCCCAAGCCCAATGGGCACAAGTTTTATTTTTTCTCTATTACGAGGGTGAATAAATATGTAGATAAGGACTCTAATGATATGATATTTATAATGGATTTTTAATTTATAGATTTCAAATTAGCATGAGAACCAAAAATGTTGACATTAAAAACATAGGCATCAGAAAAATTCTCAATTCCGAGGACCAATAAATATTTTGTTAAGGTCTCTAATAATATGATATTTATAGTCTTACCCACTTATCTCGTCGGTGCTGGGACCGAGGCGAAAATGACGAGATAGCCGGGTGACGAGATATCCGGGTTTCAAAATGGCGACCACATGATTGCGTCATAGTTTTTAATGAGTGCATGATTATCAAGGGTTTAATTATTTGAGATCGATATATTAATCAATATTTCGATTAGACAACACAAACATGAACATGCACATTATTTAGGTGTTATATTTTGTTTATAAGGTTTAACAGACAAGTTTTCTTTAAGTGCCACTTTTCGCCATTTTATGTGACTTAATTTTTTTTTTTTACAAAAACTTAAATGACATCTGTAGCGACATAAGCACATATCTTGAAGATATTGAAATCATGAATCTTTAAATGAAACACAAAGCACATACAAAAGACGCCAGTAATAAGTCGAAATTTACATCCGAACCCCTCTTTATTGTACGCTGTGAATGCACCAAAAGCTCCTTTGTTATAGGTTTATGGTGGATCAAGTACATCATAAGATTAAAGGGGTCATAGAAAAAAGGCTCGGCAATTATTATAAACGACTATCTATGCGGTGAGCATCTTCAAATAAAACTAGGAAACATCGCATCTCTTGAGATAAGATTAACAAAAAGGACCTTTTTCGATCAAATTTCGGTTGCGACGAGATTGCCGATCAAATACACAATATGTATATAAAACCCGGACCGAGCCATTTCGACGAGATAGGTGGGTTTTATATCATTTTTTTTTTTAAATTCATACTATATGACATGGGGATGGGGATTTGAAAAACTGACGAGATAGCCGGTTGACGAGATAAACGGGTACGAGATAAGCGGGTAAGACTGTAGTGGATTTTGAAATTCATAGGATTTTAAAAATTGCATGAGAACCAACAATGTTGACATTAAAAAGTTTGGGCAAATTGCTTAAATTCGACAAAAGTATGTTTGGAGATTGAGGATAACACTTAAGAGCAACCACAATGAAAATTGCGCAAATAAAAAAATCAAGAAAATCAACGTTCCCAAGGTGGATTACCGAAAGGGTCATCCCGAAAATAAATTTTTGCCCAAACTCTCTATTAAAATATAGGCATCAGAAAAATCTTAATTCCGAGGACCAATATATATTTTGCTAAGGACCCTAATGTTTTTTTCCCGTTCTATTGACAATGTTTGATCGAGCATAATAAGACCTCGGCGTCGCCGTTGCCTCAGTTGAAACACTTTTATCTTTTGTGATTAGTTTGAAACATTTTCATCTACAGTGCAATATGGATAATTTGAAGTGCTCGGGACCGGAAAATTTATTTCAAATTATCCGAAATTCAAATTCTCCGAATAAGAATTGGTATAAATAGTGATAAATACAAAATCGGGACCCAAAAACAAGATCAAAGGGTCACGTATCCAAATACGGTATTGGCACTAAGGAAGACAGGTCCTCAAGAGTCAAGGCGGCCCACTCACACTTTTTGGCAAAGTGAATGATAGTTTGGCTAAATACACAATTAAGTTTCACTAAAACAGTCATCCAGAAGTAGACACTTAACGACACATTCATGTCGTTTTACCATGGCTGTGTTCAGGGGTCATTAAGTGTAACAAATTTGTTTTTATAATGTGATTTTTCAATGCTTCATTTTTGGGAACTAACTTAAATGGAAACACTATATAGATTATAGTGGCAGTCATGATGCATTAGACAAGGGAAAATGTGAAACTTGAAGTATTTGCAAGAAACACAGACAGAATCTCTTAGGGTTATTTCTGCTTAACAGGGCTTGTTACTGAAGCTGCTATGCAAATATACACATACTTGAATTGTCTTATTAGGAGCGCGCTCACTCCTCATTCCCTTCACATCCGAATTATGTAACCACCACACTCAGCGACGAAGAGGGCCTCATCAAGGATGTTGCCATCTATTTTTCAAGTGGGCGATAATATAATATTTCTTATTTTATATGACTTAATCCCTTCAAATTATCAATGTATGCATTCAATGAACTAAATAATTATCATTTTGCTTGATAACGTAAAAATGCAAAGAAAAGTACCTTTTAAAAACGTTTCATTCCTGCTTGAACCTGACAAGTTGTTGACATTTTGATGTAAACAAACAATTTGATTGGTTGAAATATCGGGGTTTTCAGATATGCTTAGTTTCTAGCTCTTTTCTCTTCCTAGACAAGATTGAACCAGCATTTCAAGTGCTAATGAACCGATCGGGGCTATTGCATATCGTCCAAAATCTAGGCATTAGAACACAGATGTAAATGGGAACCGGATACTGATGAGGCACATAAGTGTTAAAACTTAACAAATATTAATTTGTAAGCGTATGAGTTTATTCATGCCGTGTTATTGTGATATTAGATAGTTTGGGCAAAAAAAATGTTTTTATTGCGACAATTTGCAAAATCACTTTTAATTAACCACCTATTGTTGGTATTTTTTAAAAATGAAAATGTTAATTTGTATCTCTACTGGTTGACTTTAAATGTCTAAAACATACTTTAAGTCAAAGAAATAATTCTGCTCAATATCAATGGTCGTGTTTCTTTATTGTCAGCCAAGTAAGCCAAGTCAGCCAAGTAAGCCAAAACGTCAGCCAGGAAAAAAGTGATTAAAGAAACAGATCCCGGCTGAAATGGCTTAATTTTTAGGTCAAGGTCAGGCCGAATATAAATCGAAGCATTTTGAATAAAATACGACGCAAACAATTATAAAATTTGTTGAACTGTTTATTTGGATATAAATTGCAATCAAAAAGTGACATTGAAACTTTGAAACATAATTTTAACAAAAAATAAACAAAACGTAAAATCAAAACATTGCGTCACGTGACGAATTTCAGCCAGATAAGCCAGCTTCCATTTGGCTGAGGTTTTGGCTGAATTGGCTTACTTGGCTTACTTGGCTCACAATAAAGAAACGCGTTTTTGGCTTACTTGGCTGAATTGGCTGACTTGGCTTACTTGGCTGACAATAAAGAAATACGACCATTATTATTTATAGATCTAAATATGCAAAATAAAACCTGAAATCCATGTTGATAACGACATATCTTTTGAACGGCAGGTTATCTTAATTTGTTTTCCTTGTTATATGAATATGGCATATATGTGAAAAATCAGAAAATAAACGCATTGAAAAAAGTAACTAGATCTATACAATATACTTAGGCATTCTTAACTACTGTATTGTTTATTACTTTCCCGTTTACTATTACTTGCTTTACTAATTCAACAGGTGTTTGACAACACTCCCCATTAGGTAGCTCTCATTCCAAAATCCAACCTTATAATAAACATTATTCGCAAACTACACTGATTACATGCGTGTCATCATATTTGTTACATAATTATTGCCATAATCTATAGTTGTCTTTAAACATTTCGTAATGTGTCGAGAAAATACTCTCTAACACACATCGTTATAATTACCCGATTGCAAGTTGTTTTTTTTAGATTATAACTCTCTTAGAATTATTAATCAATGGATATCTAAGCATAATCCAATGTTGTTACCACCTGCAGTAATTGATTTGCATAAAAATATATACACTGATTTATATATTTTGGCAATAAAAAAAAACGCTAAATATAACGGGTCTTGTTCATAAAATATATGCATGATAAATGGATGTAGACGGATATTGTCACGAATCCCGTTGTATTTGAAAAGCGATAACTAAATTTATTAACTTGGCCCAATTGATTAGATCTTCAAATACTTCGAAATAATTACAATGCATCATGTAGTAAATAGAGATATAACCGTCAAATAATCGAGTACCATAAGTACTGTTTAATTGGTTTGTAGAAAATCTCGCTGTTTCATGTTACCGTGTCTCCTCTAGTATTTCAACATATCGGAATGTATTGTTCACTCTCTTAAATTTCTGTAAGTTATTTTAATTTCGTTAATAAATGGCCTGTACGAGGCATGTTTGTTTCATTCATACTTATATTATTTATATTTGTTTCACATTTAAAGCATTGGAACGGTTATGCAGCTCGATGTTTACGGTGGCATGCACTTGAATTATTTAAATACTTTATTTCATGCATTTTTTACTGTTAACTAAATACTATTGGCTGATATCATCATCGCGTGAATATATTTGTACTTCTATATTGGATAACATTATTTTCAGAATTGTTCATAACTCAAGTCATCACGCGAATTGGCCGTTTTCGTAACAAAATGACTAGTTCTGCTATTATGCACTATCAATTTAACATTTTGTTCTTGAACATTTTGTACAAAAATACCATATAATAAGCGTTTATATCAAACTAATTCATAAACAAAAAATACATTAACAATAAATGCAATCATCCTGTTTTTGGAAATGTAAACACAATATATTGATATGTTTATGAAATATCCTCCGATAAGAAGTTTAGGTCTCAAGGTGGATAACATGGATCCATATTGCTAAGCATATCAGGTTTCATCAAAACAGAGTCAGCCCTGAAACGAGTATATAGAAGCGGCATGTATCCGTAAATTTTGGCAAAAAAGTTCAAACAATTGTTCCTCTTGCGATAATGCGAGCCATGGTTGGATAATGCACTGCTGCAGCTATGGCAAGGGAATCGTGATCGAGGAGTTACCTTGAACAAAATCGAACATTTTCAATTTGAATCGTGTAATTAATCTATTAATCATAATTGTTGCTTTAATTGGTAAAATAAGTGGAAACATACCGTCAATGAGTTGAACAAAGTAAAATGTTGAACTTTTTTTTTATTTTGCGTAGCTCATTGTCATTGTAAATACAACTTTTTAAAGAGTATTTGTCTTACTAAATATAACATTTGTCAATATTTATGAAATATGTGTAAATTCTCTACCTTAATTGGTGGTTTTCTTGTAAGATGCGAAATAAGAAAATTCATTGCAATATCTTCACAATTCATCGATGTATCAACAAGGTAGGTTATTGCTTGTGGCTGCTGATAGCTGTACTCATACATATAATACTGAAAAAAAACAAGAACAAGCAACAATTAAGACATTGGAAATAAATTGCACAATTTTTAACAATCGTTACTTGAATTGCAAAACAGATCTCTATCTTACCAAAAACTACATAAATAACAATTTCACAAAAACCTTAACTTTATAAATATTTAAGTAACCAATAAATATAAACAAATCTCGTCGGGAGAGCTTTCCAAAAAACACGTTATGGAATTGATTATCTCTAGCGCTCAGAGCAACACAGAATTTCAACGCTTTTAAAGGGGTTTGAAAATCAATTTTAGATATGCTTCTAGAATTACAATTTCTATATGTATTTTATGGGCTAACGATGTTGTAACTTCGCATCCTGCATTATGTTTTCTAGTCGTGTGTTTTCTATATGCGAGGGCATTATGTATACCTGATTTCATCTTATAGCCATGTGATATAATTATGTTCTTTTTTAATCTTCTAGTCATGTAATGTTATAATGTACTACTATTTTCATTTTCCAGCAATGTTACGTCCTCATGTATGCATATATAGCCTTAGCAATTAATTTGGAATTATTTTTTTCAGTGAGCTATAGATTGATAAGTACAAAATACAATTATCTAACATTAATACATATTAAATGTGCATCCATTTAGGAATAGCTATTTATCACTTTAGATGAACGCTGTCTATTCACGCCAAACTAACGAATTGAAAATGGGCATGTTAATTTTGTTCTGTTGAAAACCCATGCGACTGCCATCAAGATCAGATGAGAAAGCATACCTTAAGGTTATATTGTATAAAAATTCAACAGTCTATGCTTGTTGATGTGTTGAATCCCATAGAAGGAAATATCTAATCTTCATGTGGGTTCTAGAATATTTTTAGGTTAACATGTTAATTAGAATTAAAACATATTGGTCCAATATATTGATCTTATATTTTATGACAAGTTATAGGTGTACTTTACATGTATAAAAAATATTCTAGTGGTAGGAAGGCTAAGTAAATATTTTAACTTTTCCGAAATTTTAAGTGCTTTATCGAACTTTCATGTGGTATTGAAATATGATCACTTCTTTTGAAAAAAAAATTGGGCTGTAAACTTAGTTTAAATAGTACCAGCTCTTGCGCTACCATCTGCAATTCTGATTGTTAGGCACGAACATGCTTCTACAAAATAATACAATATCAACAGAATACCTCAAATAAAGCATTTTATGGGATAGCTTTGTAAACTACATGTTTATTTACAAAATTTGTTTATAGGAATTATATACTGTTTAAGCACTAACGATTTTTTTCATATGAAAGTGTATTATTCGATAAGCTTTTGTATATTATTCTAGATCATATGAAATTTAGAAATTTCAATATAAGAAATATATGTTTAGAAAAATATAAAATTATTTTTGCCAAGCAAATTTGATTTGATAAAGTTTATATTCTCATGTATGATACACTGCTGTAACAATATCGAAATGTTGGACGAAAGAGTATATTTGATAGCTTATTGCATATTATTCAAAATCGTATGAAATGTAGAAAGTGCAATGTAAGACAACTTTGTTTTGAAAAGTTAAGATATTTTTAACGCTTCTTTCACTTACTAAATTTAATTATGTTTTATTGATGATATGAACATCCATTCTTTGACCTAATGTCAATGCCATTGTGCCTTAAATTATTTTAATTCATATGTTAACATAAATATATGGTAGAATCCGTATGAAATTTTCCTCTAAGCTTATTCATATGTCTTATTGGATATTTTCTTCGGAGCGGTAGCTTGAAATCGATTTCAAGTACCGAGGAGGTAGTTTAATATCGATTTGAGTTTATCGCGGGATAGCTTCCAATCGATTTCAGATTACCAGGGAGGTAATGATTTGGTGGTAGTTACACCGCTGATATATACGTTAAATATGTTACTGAATGCTTCTTTCTAAAACCACAATAGAGTGTTTCTAACCAGATCGCACTCTATAATTCATGCATATTTACAAAATGCATTTTTCTGTCTCTCTCAGCAAAGGGTCTAAGATAATTCGCCTTTTCCCATATTTTCTTCTACTAATATTTCAAAGCTACTGCTAACGATACGACATTGCAATGAATTATAAAATTATCACGCTTAATAAGTACAAAATGCGTCGATTGTCTTTAGGCAGTAGTTAAAGATAATATTTCTGCACTTAGTTATGCTTAGACCCTCATAATAATTACGAATGCGTTTTCATATTACAAAGTAAACATCCCTTTTGTATTCAATAAAACATGAAGGATTTGTTTCTAGTGTATTTAATTCTGTTTTTTTCTCATGAAGCAAATAGGTGAACTGCTATGTCAATGTTGTTTCATAAGACTTTATCAATGCGCAAATAACTGCTAATTCAATTGTAGACATTCTATTGTTGATCTGTATATCATCTCTTTGAGGTGCGGTTACCTGACGCTATCAATGATTTCTTGTTTGTCTCACTTTTTTCTTTATAGGTTCAACAATTTTACTGAGTTGTTTGTTTAAAAAAAAGAAGAAGCGTCAGTTAATTATTGAAAGAAATCAGTAAAAATGCTTCTTTTATTTTTTATGCATTTGAAACGCACCCTTGGAGCTAAATTAAGTAAGATATTTTATCGAAATTTATTCGCATTATAAGAAGGTATTGGGATACTCAAACATTGCATTACAGCTGCAGAGAGACTGTAGTGCACGTTGACAAACATGAAAATGTAGCAAAGAAAAATATTCTTATCGAAAATTATGGTGTTTGGTCACTTCGGCCCCTACAACTTCGGCCCCTACAACTTCGGCCCCAAATGCCCAGAAAAAAGACACTTCGGCCCCTAAAAAAGACACTTCGGCCCCTCGAACTTCGGCCCCTCGAACTTCTGCCCCTACAACTTCGGCCCCTC
>LQRL01145280.1:17614-34555 GCA_001703475.1 Hydroides elegans | reverse complement strand
TTAAATTATATCATTAAGATGGCGTTGCCTAATGTAATCCAAACCCTATTCAAATCAACTCAGTTTACTTTCCGATTCCGAAAATGATATAACCGTTAGATTAATTTTTGAATCAAATCAAATCCATGTTTTAGCGAATTTCCAAAAATAAAAACTAATTCAAATATTTTGAAAAAAAAACTATTAAAAGTTCGTTTACTTATTTAACTTTTAAAAGTTAATGTTGATACAATTATGTGCTTGAAAATAAAACAAATTGATATTACATAAATAAATGACATGTTAAATATGAAAATCTTACCTTCGTGTGTTTCCATGTTTATCCAAGAAATTTAACGTGTGCGTATGGTTAAATTATGACAGTGAGCTTTTTAATAAATTGAATGTAGTCGATAGCTTTGAATGATATTTTTTCCTATTTCTAAATTTATTTCCATTTTAACTTTATATATAGGCTTCAAAGAGGTTTGATTGTTGAAATGTTACTGAATGGTCATACCAGGTGATAAGTTATTTATGTCAACATTTGAGTTGAGTAAACTGAAACTTATAGGATTTAAAGTTACTCGCATATTAATTGCAATTTGGCAGTGAATTTGAGCATATGTTATCACTAGCGAAATTGGATCAACTAATCCCAGTAACTTGCTCGAGTTTATGCTCTATCATTATAATTGGATTAACGAATGCTAACGATTGTGACCCATGGTATGTCGAGGTTATGATTTTTGATGCAGCATCTTACGCAACGCCTGATGTTATTATTGTGTCAACATTTATTCTACCTCGGGGAACATGAAAACCATGTTAACACTGAAGCATATTTTAGAACCCATTATTTGATATGTGCCTCGTCCCCCGGTTCTACACCCTTTACTTTTTCGGTTGTCTATGGATACCAATTTATTAGACCATATCCTGTAAAACCTATGATATATCCGCATTGCTATATTAATGTACAATATTGCTATCATTTCAAGCTTCGTTACTAATGTCATATTTGTGCCATATGCGCCCCGCCATCCTATACAACCTTTGGCAAAAATTGTCCTAATTTACCTTAATATTGATATCACAAACACAGGATTCTATGATTTCCCAAATTCGATAAAACATTCATTCTCAATCTTATGCATATACTCACGAGAAAAAAAAAACATTCAATGTAATATCTTTATAGTATAGTTGTACAAGAAAGGACACTTTTTGTCTCTTTATGATATATTATTTTTTCAAATAAACGAGACTTCATGTTTTGACCACCATGGGATGTCGACTACCGTTGCCTAAAAGACAGCAGGGTATCCGTGTTAGAAATAAATAAAAGTAATTTAATCAAGAATATGATTTATTTATCAAGAATATGATTTGTGGAGGTATGCAAATAAGAAAATAATTCACACTCGCCAGATTGGTGAGTGAATCTTATATAAACTCGCCTGCGGAGATTTACAGGCGGTTTTGATGCAGAAGAAGTAAGTTATAAAAATAAAAGTGTAAGCACCGAAGGCGCGAGCAAAAATAATATTTGATCTACTCGAATCTTAAGATTTATATAATATTTTTCGTGACAATTATCACATTTCCAAGGTAAATTTTACATTCGCCAGGTTGGTGAGTCACTTGGAATTCACACACGCCAACCGAAAATTTCACTTTGTGGCGAGTGTTATTTGCATACCTGTTTATATAATCAAGAATATGATTCAATTGCTTTTTTATTAGGAAAGTACACAATGTAATTATAATTTATAATATTTTGCAGTGATGGAGATCGTTTGTACTCAGCTGCAGAAGAGCTGTCTTCGGTTATGGACGAAAACGTAGCGGATAAATTCAGTGGAGGCACACACGCCGTCTCAAATAAGGATAATGCGCGTAAGTACGCTCATGCTTAAAGGAAAAAGACCAGTTTAAATGCTTTGATTTTGTTTACCCTAAACGATGGAAAAAAAAATGCAATTTACCATTATTGAGTCATTACTCCCTCGACCATTTTTGTAGTGTTATCTGTGGTTTTTGGATATGCATATAAATTAAGCATTAAAATCATTCGCACGAGCAAAGATTTAATTTGGATTTATCCAATCAGTAAAAACTAGATTTTGGATAAAAGAAGGTTTGTATTAACCGTTATATGAGACAAGTATCACGACAACAAATATATATTCCGAGTTAAAACAAGCTGTTATGTAGGTCTGTAGTTAATCGAATAACGTTTGATTTATTTGTTCATCATACAGATGCTAAGCAGTTGCGTTGGGAATCAAACCGTGACCAGTGGGTAAAGAACACAGACTGGAAATCAAGAAAAGGACGAAAACCTTCAGGACCCAAACAAAAGCAACGAAAGGGGCCTTTCAAACAATCGGCTAAGAAAGGCAAAGGCAAAAGAAAAAGATAGGATGTGAAACATAATTGTGCATTTAAGAAACTTTTCCAATAAAATGTAAACTGCATATTGTTAAAGAGTTAATTGTTGATTGGTTAATTTTAGACACGCATATATACAGTTATGAGTATATGGAGTGAAATAAATTTATATCCTATCAAATGACAATATTCAGTTATTTTTAGCCCCCAGCCAACCAATTTGGCTGAGGGCTATTGCTATCCCCCATTCCGTCCGTCCGCCTGTTAACATTTGAGGTGCAGTAGTTTGTCCGCGGCATTTTGGTATGAAGCCTTTGTCATAGGGTTCTGAAACTTCACACAGTGAAATAATATATATTGTAGATGTGCAACCTCGGGGTTTTAGTTTGATCGATCAAAAATTGTCGAAATTACGGGGGTTTGACTTTAGACGAGTTTGAGATATTTTGGGATAGTTATAAAACACTTTGTCCGCGGCATTTTAGTATGAAATCTCTGTCCTGGGGTTTTGAAACTTCACACAATAAATTAATTTATATTGTAGACGTGCAACGTCGGAGTTTCAGTTTGATCGACACAACAATGTCGAAATGACAGGGATTTGAACTTTTGAGAATTTGAGATATTTTGATATACATGTATTTATTCAACACTGTGTCCGCGGCACTTTGGTATAAGTCTCTGTCCTAGGGTTCTGGAACTTCACACAGTGAATGAATATATATTACAGATGTGCAACGTCGAGGTTTTAGTTTGATCGATCACAAAATGTCGAAATTACATGGTACTGAACTTAGACGAATTTGAGATATATTGGGACATTTGTACAGCAAAGAAAGATTACGCGTATATTGTGACGTTGTGAGGACTACGCTGTGTGGACGAATATGTAAGGGCAACGGTGTGAGAAAGACGTGAGAGAGACGTTGTGAGAAAGACGTTGTAAGAAAGTCGTTGTGGGAAAGATTTATTTTGACCTGCATAATTTTATTGACAAATATTCGTGTCAAAGAATGTTTTGGTAGGCTGATGCCTATGTTTTAACAGTGATTTCAGTTTGCAGAATTTTAGTAGCCTTGCAGGAAACATACGCCATTGTTTATTAAATAGTCAAAATAACGATACACAAATAAACTTACTGACAGACCTTCAGGTATAAACGTAGGGCATCACTCTTAAAAGAAAATAATCAAAAAGATTCTACAAGTTTTATTTATAACACATATAAGTATAGGTAAATACGTTTACATTTGTAATTTGTCATATGGAAATTCCAAGGCTTTACATTTTCTATTGATGAGTTCAGTGATACACCGTATTTCTTTGAACCCCCGTGTCAAGACATATAGGGCTTCAAATGGGAAGCCCCGTACTTTGCTTAATTCAAATTATAACATTGTTTGTACAAGAATTTCTTAACTACGTTTTAATGGTACACTTTCTAATTATTATTTGAGCATCGTGGCTTTAAAGTTTACTGCCAAACATCGCCATTACTTAAGCTACTATTATTCTTTCAAATGTGAGCATTTTTGAGATTCATAATATTTGAGATGACATTTTAAAGTGCTCGGATCGCAAACATTATTTTCAAAATTGTCTACACTAAATACATTTCAATTTTAAGATTTATTTTAACCAGAAACAGTTTAATTATATTGGTTCTCATTCACATTTATATCATTTCATCATAAAATCATTCTCTCTAAATTCATAATAACTCATATCGGTCTGCCATTTCATTATGCCAGTTGCAACATAACTATTCAGTATGGCAATTATAACCAAAGTAAACATTTAAAACATTTACATAACGTATCTAATTAGTTATATAAATCTACTGGTATCAAAATATATCACAGTCAGCAAATATGTCAATCCAACATAAACTTAAGCAAAAATTTATCGCAGAAATTAAAACCTCTTAAGCTTAAAATCAGTAGCCTAACGTTAGATGTAACCTTAACGGTAATATCATTAACCTGTACATGTTGCATAATACAATCAGACCTTTAAAATGTCATTTCCGCATTTCGATTTATCCGAAAGGAAAATATAAAACAATATACATATATAATACAATAAAATATAATGAAGCTAGAGAAGAATTCTTGCGTCCAATCTGGGCGTTAAGCTTAGTTTTGGTGAAAAGAATGTCTTTGATATCGTAAGCATTTAACATGGAAAGGAATCGAGTATTGCACAAAAAGAAGCAAAACGTCGGTTCACATGGAGATCCCGTCGTTTACTTTGTCGGTTGTCTTTTCAGCTTGTTGACTTTCTTGATGTTACTGTCATCAGTGAAGCGACCTATAAAACGCAATCATAAAATTACTTTTCGTCACGAACACTTGCAAAGCGGTGTATAATATAATCATATACAAAAATATATTTAAAACTAGATTTCAACAATGGAAAACATTTCTAAAGCTACATATATTGGGTTTACAATAGAAGGTATTGAAACGTCTCTAACACCTCTCGAATTTTGAAAAATTCAATGTTAGGTATAGCCCATGAGTAGACTATTTGCGATTATACGTAATAAAACAAGGTTTATCGATATTTTAAACACGACAACACCAGGAACTTACCTTGTTTTTCGTCAAAGTGAGCAATGCAAAGGCGTTTCGTGTTGGCCCATACGTCATCAGCACCCTCGATCACGCCATCTTTGTCCAAATCTAAAAATACAAGATATTGAAAATCAGAATTTGACATATATTGCACATACATGTATTTGACACCATCTTCTTTCATCTTGGCGTCAGTTTAACTGCATATATTAAGGATTTTTTTCTAATAAATCAAAAATGTACATAGTCGATATTGATTTTGAAAATAAGAAACCTAATAGATGTGATCTATTTTTCTTTGAGATTATTAGCATTTGTGTAATTTTTACATCATATTAAGAATCAAGTATGCATTATTCAAATATGTTGATGCTCAAATTATATAACACATCTTAAAACTGATAATCATCATTCCGATCGGATATATATATTCCTAGGTTATCAGCTAATATTATATTAAGAATGGATGTGCAGTTTTGTTAACCTGTTCTGATATATTTCAAAACAGGTTGCAATGCACGGATTCATTCGATCGTCACGATTTACAAAAAGTTTCACTATGCCAAAATTAAAACAAAGCGCTATTCCGACATTTCTCAAGACTAAGTATCAAAAGGGGTAATTTTTTCAGACCCTTCGTATTTATAACAATATACCGACTTGTCAAAGCTGCAAGTGTAACATTGGCAAACATATCTGTCTGCTTTCGATGATCTCGAATATTTTTAGAAAATATGCGCTCGAATTGATAAGTAAAAATACGAAATAATGAAAATTGCGACGATTGATAGTTCCTTTGGTTACATCCTGTTAGGTTTCAATGTTAAGACATTTTTTAAAATAAAATTATTTTAATTGCTTCAATATATGTCTACTTTATTATTGTCTACTATTACTATTGTATTATATAAAGTGCGCCCGAATCAATAACATGAGTCTACTTTGACAAATGTTTGGCTCATTCGAATAATGACATTAAGAAATATACAAATACGAGGCTCTCCAATCACGTCATATTTGCATGGTTCTTCTCCAACAAAAAAACCAATTGTTCAAATTAGAATCCTAGCATTTTTTTAACTACTTTCAAATCAACCGATAACTTTTCTAAATTTTCAAAATAGAGTATAGTCATACGGTACTAAATTTTGTTAAAATGATTACATGTATTAAGTTCAATTACCAGAGACATATGTCGTATCACTTAGAACATATTGTAAAGTGCAAAAACCTGTATTTGGTATAAGATTACAAATAAAATATGCACACACCCAAATCTCTCATCATCGTAAACATTCAATCTATAGAATTTCCCATAGTTTAAGTGAGTCGATTGAGATTGATTTCAATGATCATATAAATATGTATGTGAGTAATATGAACAAAAAAAGCTACTCGTATGGTTAATGGTTTGATAACTGAAGTATTCCCTTTCAACATAAATTAAACATAAATTGTATGGTTCTTTGATAAACTCAGGACTCTGCGCTATAATCAGGGCTAAAATAAAGCATGCTTTTGTCAATAATTGGCTGCTCATACTATCGTATACCTGCGAATTCTCGAAGAGCTAGAAGGAATGATTAGAATATTTACATGTCATTTAATCTTCATTATATATATAGTTCGGAAATAATGAAATCAAATGTATATACAGGTATAGATTTTATCTTTTTTTTTAAACATATACACATCATATATTTAATCACACAAATATACATGTACACATATTAAATTGTGGACCACACTAAGAAGAAAATAGAAAGTTATGTGAAATGGAAAACAATATTAAACTCATTATTAAGACTTATTTTTATAGGTATTGACAGAATGGCGATTGAAGGATGAAATATTTAAACATTAATGTAGATTGTATCAAAAAGGGTTCTAAATGTAGTCAAGAAAATCCTAATAAAATTATTTTTATATTCCGTTCGTCTTTGTATTCTTGGTATACTTCATTAGCTTTATTTACCTTCTATCTTGACTAGTTCTTGCCCTCGGCTCTCTCTGTCTTTCATCAATTCCAAACACGACAGCATAAGCAAATCAATCAGCTTCGCCTAGGCAAACAAATAAAAATAACTTAGTCCATGTACAAAACAATAATAATGTCCGTGTACACACAAAAAAGGTTACATTTTCATAGGGGAGTTCACCTGATTTACATACCTATCAATTATAAATGTTATTGAAACCGTTTCGTTTAAAATAAAGTGCATCTACGTAACATTTTAACCACATAATTGAGCGATTAAACACATCGATTACATAACTTAGGTAATTTGATATTCCATCTTGAAAGTATGTTAGAAATCGAGCACAAAAATATAGCACATCAAGGATGTCCTAAAGGCATAACAAAACATAAACGTAATTTCTTTGCAAAGACAAACGTTACGTTCTTAGCTTGATATTGAAATTGCGCAAAAATACATTATTCCACATCCATCCAATGCCAACTCAACCCAACTTAAGCCAACATACTTCCTTGGTGAAGACCTGCGTGATGCCCTTCTGTTCTCGGCCGTCGGCCAGTTTGTCGGTGAACTGGAAGAAGATACAGGGCATACAGCTCTTGTTGCTCGAGTCACGTGGTTCTGCGTAGTTCCAGGCCATGTTGCGGTACAGCAGGCCGAACAGGAAGACCTGGAAAGGGGATAATGAGTTTGGGCTTTTTGGATCGAAGAAACATGTGTAGATCTCTATATTGATACCAGGTTACGATACTTATATCAACCGCCACTAATGCTTGGAATAGATTTGCGGTACAGCAGGCCGAAGAGTAAGACATGGAAAAGGGGATACAATGTTTTATGACAAATCTACACAAACATGTTGGCCTATATTATATTGACATATATGATTATATCTATATTATTATCCTATCAAAAATCAGACGTCGAGAAAAATAGAGGGTCCCCTCAGCTATTAAGACGGAGAAAGACCATGCTGCGGAAAGCTGACTGAATAGGAAGACCAGGGATGCACATAAGCCTTCGCATTTCGCCAATGGCGAAGGTAAAATCCATTTGGCGAAGGTGAACTAAAACACCTTCGCCAGATTGGCGAAGGTAACATTTAGGTCAAATTCATATTCTTGTCAGAACAAATATTCTCGTATCTTTTTTTTTCAAAGAGTATATTTTTGTACGCGCCTACGGCCCTCGATCTACTGACATAAACTTTGACTTAAATATCCAAGTTAATATTTTACAGAAAGTTTCTTCATGGATTGGACGCATGCACCAGTTGCGATTACCAATATTGGTAAAAAGTATAATTGCCTGCCTCTGATATCTAATTTCATAGTATCGATTATCTTCAAAATATGTGTGTATCCTTCGTTCACCAAAGACAGATTTACAAAACTTACATACTCTATTAATGCATTTCGTGATAAAATTCCTTAAGAAAAGTTGGTCGCGTCTTAGGATGGATAAATATGTAACGCTAAAGCATAAGCGAACCAATCAAATCTGGTATGGACATGAACTTGATGGGCGACTATTTTGTTGCATACATGTTGTCATCAAATATCGGTTGTGGTCAGTGATCGTGCATAACGCTGGCCCGGGGCCAGTAACCTTCCGGCCGGGCCAGTAACGTTTTGAGGTTACTGTCCCGGCGGGCTTGTGTGAAATCTGGAAATCCTCAGCTTTTACTTATTTCAATTGATTCCCTTATTCTTATCTGGCAATTTTTCACTCGGGCATTCGGCGGTCGTAGTTTGTTAACTTTAATTAATTTACGAGTTCCAGTTACGAATTCCATTTGCACTGCGCGATAATTATCAATGATGGTTGCGCTAATTCGAACTATAAAGTTAATGTATTGTAATAAGGTATCACATCAGAACTCTGGCCAGTACGTTTTCGCCCGTGCCAGTTATTTTTTTTTTTTCGGTGAAAATTTTAGCTTAAGCGCGGACACAGGTTTTGGTCGAGCCCTGAGATTGACATTGGTCAAGTAGAAAAGTCATATTCTATACAAGGAAAAACGCAACGGTGAATTTGTGTTCTTCGAAAATTTGGCGAAGGTTAATCGAGTTTGGCGATGGTGAATCAAAAGTCCTTCGCCAAAATGGCGAAGGTAAAAAAATCCTTATGGGCAACCCTGGAAGACCTAAAAAGGCATAGCGAGTTTAAGGTCAAATATACATTTGTGATATATCAACTCGATGGCAATTGGTTTAGATCAATAATCACTTCTAGGGCAAATCTAGATAAACTCAATAAAAGGTCGATTATGACTCATGTAAAATAGGTCTACATTATCATTAGGTAACTCAGTGAACTGATTAATAATTTATGCTTGCTTCTAATAAATCGATATCGCCCTTGTTGATAGCACCAGCATAACAATCAGCGTGGCCATGGCTTTATTTGATAAATACTCACTAATTGTATTCTCAAGCTAAATGCACATAAACAAGGAAGATTTTATTTCAAACCAAAACGTACTGGTGATGTGGGTAATCATGTAATTACATACCGTGGTTTATGTTTTGCAATATGAAAATTAATTTGATAAAATAACTTTTCAAAGTGAATGAGTCAGCACTTGTCAATATTAATAACTCTTACATCATCGTCCATGTCAATGAGGAAGACACCCTCAGTGTTCACTGCAATAAAGACGGGGTTATCCATCTTGTCGAACAAAATAGGCTTGCCTGGCTGTTCGATTTGACCGCGGAAGAATGCAGAGCTATAATAAATACACAAGAAAACGTTCCTAAGGAATCTAAGATATCAAATTCATTCAACATATAACAATATCAACTATTAAATAAAAAAATATCAATTATTAAATAACATCTTACTAAAACTTAATCTTTCAATTACTGTTACAACTGTCTATCTTGTTAAACGTCTATTAAACGGCCACATCGCGATATCGCAAGACATTTTCCAATATTGAAATGAAATAATTAACATGTGAAATGCAGTAAGAAGGCGATGAAAACTTACCCATAGTATGGTAGACGTCGTAAAAACTGAAGGTACACTTTGTACATATTAGTGAGTCTTTCTTGTGTATCTGGTGCACCATATTTGCTATAGGCTCTGTTATGAGCATCCGCGATTTTGTACTCAGGATTTTCTTCTCTTTTAAACATTCGGTTCCAAAGCGTGCGTTTAGCAAAGTGTTTCGGCAAGTACTCTGCAAGCTTCTCTCTGAAATAAATTGTCAACATTTTACTTCAAAGTATGGTCATATTTGTAAAATTAATATGCAGTGCTGCCTTTTTATACTAAAATCTTTCAATGAAATGAACATTGCGTTAAATTGGTAAAAATGCCGGTATTTATATGTAATTTAACATTGCAAACCGAGATTATCTTTCTCTCGTTTACCTGTAATACTCCGGTGTGTGATCATGTACCCGGTAGCCTGTGTGTTCGCATAAGGCTTGAAGGCCTGATAAGTAGACGCACTGGCTGATAGTCAAAGGATAACGACCGTCGATAACCATTTCCTTTTGCTCGTGGAATAGCAACGATATAAGTTCGGGACTTTGAATCTGTGGAAAAAGCAATGTGAGAGAATATATAATGGCATATGATGCAAAAAGTCAAAAACTGGCATACCAAAAAGTGGTTTCTATGGTTTATTTAAAATATTTATTTCATTAAAATCGAATCAGTTATCTAGTCATGTGTTACATTTTAGCTTAAACGTGCCAGCACAAGGACAGGGATGTCAGCAGTCCTCATTAGTTTGCATTAAAATCTAAATCAATAATGATTACTTTTATTTCCATAAATGGTTTATTTGACATACCATCGCCTCGTCATTTCTTGGGAAAAATACGTTTTTCCTGAAGACGAGAATAGGCTCATCTGCAAACAGGAAAACAAAATTCTTCACATAAATTCTTAAAAATTAGATGTATAATAAGTGTTTACTCGTTACATTTCGACATAATTATACATCGAAAAAAAGCTTTTACAGTATGTTTTTATAACAAGTTAAAGAAACTTGTTAAATCGAATCTCCTAATTACCTCGCTCTGCATCCTCTGGACAAGTGCTCGTGTACTTTTCTAACAATTCTTCCCAATAAGCTGCCAATTTGAAGGGAACATGATTCGGCTTCAACTGTAATTCTGCAATATAAAACAATCAACATACCCTAATTTGGCATAATTTGGTTGCAAGGTGACAAAAATTCGCCTCGTAAATATACAAAAAGAAAATAGGCAAAGTAGAATGAAGCAACCAAATTTTAGTAAGGTTCTATAGTATTTGATTGTTTTAAAAATTACTGTCAGTCGAGAAATATTTTGACAACAGATATATTTTGTCATAATTCATCAGCTAAAAACTCACCTAGATTATCTGACACGAGCCAAAGTGAGAAGGCTTGTCGTGCCACTTCAGGAAATCTCATTTCTTCCATGACCATCTCAAATAACTCTCCTGTGATCATGAAAAGGTAATATATTATGACAATTTAGGTAATTCATGTTTATTAATGTTTATAGATTAAGTCACTTACATGTATATTTTTTCGTAGTTACTTTTCACTATGTCACATTGACAATGCTGTTTGTTGTTGCATCATATATAATTTGATCTGCCCATAATTGAATAAAAATAGAATTACATGTATCATTCATATCTATAAAGGGAAGAACAAACCTGCATCGGCATTCTGACCATCTTCAACTCGCAAGATAATTCCTTTCTTATCCTCAAAATATATCACAGTTTCTAAGGCTGCAATTCAAAACAAATACTTTAAATTCAAATAAAGTTAATATTATGCCATGAACGAAATATAATATAAATCAACAATAAGCATATACAATTTTCAGAGGAGAAAGGCTTTAAGATAAAAGGAAATGAGGGAAGAGTAACACAACATTTACACTCACGGTGCAAAACCCGTAACCATTAAAATAAATTCTTACATCCGAGAACAATCTCGTCTCTTTAAAACACATTAAAGATGTTTATCTTAGGGTCCAAATAAATCGAACCGATATACTGAATCAGGTTAAACATATACCTTCTTGTGACGCTTTAAGAGCGAATCTTGGACTGTCAATGGAATCTCCCGGCATACTTAGTATACCGTGTTTGGAATGAGCAGGTAACGAGCCTGCTGCTTCCGGCAGACTAATAATATGTTCATCAGATTTCTCGGGATGACCGCCTTTAGTCGGGGAAATCTTTTTACGATACTTGGCATGTGGATGTGAAAATTTTACGTCCGTTTCACGGCCCTCGATCGGGTCGAGACGGCGACCACCTGTTTTTGAATAACATAAACATCACATTTTGAAAAAAAATAACACTAATCTGTAATAATAATTAATTGCGAAAACATCCTTGATGATTTTTTTTTGGCTGGCCCGGTAAAATATCGAATGTAGGTTTATTTCAAATGATTATGATGTTTCCCGACATTGATATAAGTCGATTCATATGAGCTGGAGAAAAAGAACTGATTAAAAGCTGGACAGCTTTATTAAACATCATAATAAAATCATCTTCTCAGGATTAATCTTTGTTTGCTATTTTACGAAAATAATTGTAACTAATGGAGATTGTCTGTGTTTATGCACAATGCCTTTTAAAAAAGTAGTTCATTTTACAAATAATAAGGTATTTACTCCTCTTAATTATTTGACTGCCACAATAGGTATAGGCATATTGGTATTAAGAAGCAAACAGCAGGGAATCACTGCTGTATCAAAATAGGATATGATTCTATTCAGTAATTTATGACCAATTTGTTTTGATCGACTTAACCACAAGATACCTTTGTTTTCTTGTACTAGACAATGGGGTATCGGTTATTCATAAATTAGCTAGCATTTTTATCTGGGGTAAATAAACACAGTTTGATAAAAACATAGAAGTCCCTTATATATTATTGTTCAATGCCTTATGCGCTGTCAAAAGGCACATAACAAGTTCGATAATAAAATTGAATTAAACAATTTACTTTTTAACGTCCCGTTTTTACCAAAATATCTTCATAGATCTTCATATAAGATACATGACTTTTAGCTGCATTTTGAGTGAATACATATGCAAAATATCAAATGCAAATAAAATATAGTAAAGTAGACAATCTTTAAAATAGAAATGGTACATGAGTATGAGAGGACTTGAATACATATTGTGTGTACATAATTCGCCAATTACCATAATTGTGTTTCACACTAAGTGTTTTTGACAAAACAACGAATTCATAAAACAAAAATGCACGATAGAAATCTGTGTTTGTGAAATTATGTGCAATTCAAAGCTACAATTACAGCATGGCAGCATGTTTATTTTAAACATTTTTTAATTCATAATACCGGTATATGTAAACTATACTGTATATTATGTCTCATATTTTTATTACATAACTTAACAACATAACTTAATTTCAAAAACAACATATCAGTGCTTGATACTCAACGGCGTGTGAAAAAAGGAAAACAACCAGCATATATGTTGAACTAATTACCTTCTTCGCCTGTGTAGTGTTACGGAAACAATAAATATATATGAGTCCCATTAAATAAACTTATATTCCTTAATTTATAACAACAAAATCATTGTCTTTAAGGGGAATACACAATAATTTAATGATTATTTTTCATTTATATTCAGTTTATATCTGATCTGTAAAATTTCGAAATAGAAACGGGTCACATATATAAACCGTCACTGACAAACGATACCATACACTAAATCATAAGACATCCGATATGGCGACGGGAAATATCAAATATCAAGAAAAAAGGAACTGGGCCACTTCGGAGAAAAATACCAAATAAGCGTGCTTTTATAAAAGTTGCGGTTATTACCAAAAGAATACCTGTGGTATATGGCTGTGTATACATTTCAACGTGGACGGATGGCTCTTCTTTTGGTTGTTCATCCTCGGTTTCAGTAACGGTGTCTGATTCCTCAGTAGTTTCACCCTGTCCTTTGCGGAAGGAGTATTGAAATTTCGCAGACATTTTGCAAAATAGGATTTATTTCTGAAATAAACACGATATAATTTACCTTAAGCAATAAAAGCAAGGGACCATTTGTGAAACAGGAGCAGGCTCAGACCGCCCCAGAAATCAAAAGGATATGACCTTTGGCAGATACAGCACCGGTTTACCGGTTTTTTTGTAAAAAATAGCCAGAGGGTAAATATAAACACCCAGATCTATATTTTGAAACTGTAGCCAAGGCTCGGACTTCTAGCCCTTACCAGCAAATAGTTTGGAAAATCGAAATTTTAGCACTTTCGTCAGTTTCATTTCTGCTTCTAGTCTATCAATAACTTGTTCGAGTGTCGATAACGATTATGCTCGTATTCATGTATATTTTGTGGTAATTCATGTTGTTTTGTATTCTTTTTAGATTCTTAGCTCTTCAATTTAGAAAATATTCATTTTCAGTGAACATGAACAGGCCGGTCTGCCCCAAATATCGAAGGGTTATGTTCGTTCAAATAAGATCACATCGATCATCTTATTTGGCGAATTACACAACGCTTCCCGTTTTAAAATGGTATATTTTGATATCAACACTTGTTTTGCCATAAAATGATTTCCATACATCTCTCTAAGCATTCAATTGAATTCGATCAAAAATTTCATAAGATACATCTAGAGGTGCAAACGATGACGGTCGGTGTTTTATTGTCGTTTCCAAAGCACGAGACCAGTTTGAGATGATAGACTGTCTGTATCTGGATCTGTATAATTACGACCCAGAATCCCAACAGGACATAAACAGGTCGAATGGTGAGGTGCGCGCTATTATACTAATCGAACATATGAGAGTTCAGTTTTGTTTTGAACGATTCGTGATTTATTTCGTTCACTATATCATTATCCAAAAGCTGTATCTGCAAATTCGAAAAAGTGCGGGAAATCCCGCATGTTACTCAGAAAACTGTGGGATTTTGGATTTTTGTGCGGGATTTTCAATTTGACTTTCGTTTTTCTATTTTTTTTTTTTTCGATTTTTTTTCAGGGATTTAATAAAAATATCAAATGATAAATATAACGAAATTCCCTGATGTTTTCCCTGAGCCAAAATAAAATTCCCTGGTCTTTCTATGAATTTCTCCAAAAAGGGCGATTTTAATTATTTGAAAATCGCTGATTTTCCCCCACGCTGGTCACCCTGGTTCTTATTGAAAGTGGTATAATGAGGCGAAAGCAACGGCGAAATTCCTCCCCCCGGACCCCACCCTGCACAATTGGACCAGTTTGTTGAAAGCTCAATTTACACACGCAAACAGATCATGTATATTAACAAATAACATTCGATTTCAATCGAGGAAATTGATCTTTTTTTTTTTTAAATCCCGCACTAGATTCGAGTAAGTGCGGGATTTTTCCTCAAAGTGCCGGATAAGTCCCGCACCCTTTCTCTCAAAACTGCCGGATTTTTTTCTGAAACTGCGGGATTCCCGCAATCCCGCAGGATAGATGCAGTCCTGCTGGCAAGCGATACTATCTGTTCAACATTAACACATCCGTCACATCCTTCTGTACCACCACCTTGTTAAAGAGTGGAATATAATGGAAAACTGCGAGTTAATCATAAATAACGAGACTAGTGAATCGGCTCGGTTCAAAAAGTATCCGTTCTACCAACTTGGGCATCCCCACTGTCTCATTGTCTATCGTATCGGTGTAACAAACGATGCCTGATAATAGGCCTCTGATAAGCATAAATAAAAATTGTTGATCTAATAACGGACCCCGGCGTTATAACTTGTACAAGTACGCTCGTACAACTTGTACTCGTAAAATCATAAAATCCGGGTAAGAAATGCATGATCAAAGAAATACCAATGTATTATCTGAAAATGCAGACATGGGAGTAACAATAAAAAAATATAAATAAAATTTATATATGCATGAATTAGGTGTTACGTGTCAACTAATAGTGATAAAAATGGAATTTATGTCAAACTTGGAGAAAACAAAATATTTTACCGGAAGTAAACAAACACTTAGAGTTAGCCTTCACCTTTTAATTGATACTGATTTTCAATTTAGATGTGTAAATATCTCCGTATTTTTTTTTTAGAAAAAAAAATATCGAACATTTTTCGATTAGAGAAGGGCACTTCACGACCAAATAAAGTGTTCCTCTTTTCTTGTAGCAAGAAAACATTGCATATAAATATGCAAGCCAAATGTAGAACACCTTTTGTAGCTAGAACTCGTGAAGTACTCTTCATTAGAGTGGTGTTTCCCTTAAACGTCAAATCGCTGCACGTCTGCTGCGCGTCAAACGCATCGCTTTCGCTTACACTTTATTTTTTTAAGAGTATTTTCATGCACCCGTTGCGTATCTGTTGCGTCTGTAGTCCGCTTTTTTAAAACTCAACTCGCTCCGTAAATAAAACGGACTGCAGGCGGACCGTATACGAAACGGATGTATGGAAACACGCTATTCGTCAATTTGACGGACGGTGCCTGTTAACTTATCAATCTTATCATTATGCAATTAAATATTTAGATATTTACTATGAAACTATTAATGATTGGGTATCTATTTGGGATTTTCTCTCTTTGTTTTAAATTACAAAATATGGATGTATTGCTTTTTTTCATATTTTTTATAAATAAATATAAAAGTAAACCAGTATACCTTATTGTAAAATTAAAGTTATGGAATACCTTATTGTAAAATTAAAGTTATAGAAAAGAATGATATTTGAAATGATATTTGAATAATGTTTATGAAAAAAATAATATATGTTATTTTCAAAAGGCAACTATTAGTTAATTTCAACAGTATATGCCATTTGAATGCCAAGTCATTATAATGTAAAGATTCTGCACCCTGTTGGCGAAAAACACACTATGTTTGATGTCAATTGCAAAAACTGTTAGGCCGCTTATATACACGCCGCCATGATACGTAAATTTGACGGATGTGAAACGGACGAAGGAAACACTACGATTCGTCTGACGTACGTCTGACGTATGTCAGACATTAAAGGAAGCATTTCTTAACACAAT
>LQRL01145276.1:1035-12427 GCA_001703475.1 Hydroides elegans | reverse complement strand
TTTTTTTTTTTTTTTTGATTTCATATTTCTGAATTTCCTTATTTTCCGTGCTAAGTGGCAACCTTACAATCATTACAAAATTTGACTTAAGGTCAGCGGCAAAATTTATTTGAAGGATTCCATGTCATTTATATGGATGGTAAAATGACCAACTGATCCACTCAAGAACTTTTAACAACTATTTTTCTAATAAATAATTATTCCTTTACCTTGCAATTCCTTGTCGTGACTGATGACGGTGGCGAAACCAAAGTCACTCAGCTTCACGTTCATCTGGTCGTCCAGCAGAATGTTCTCTGGCTGCAAAAGAGAAATAAATAGAATATGTCTTTTTTGTGACAGATACTGTAAGGCATCGCAAAATGTGGAGACAAGTTGGTAGCGGTTGTTTAAAATGAGAGCAATGATAATTCGGCTTGAAATTGGAAGTATTAGACTAGCTATTGAAATAAGCTTTGGAAATACAACAACCTGAACCCGAAGTTAATCGTTTTAAACTTTTGAAACAACGTCACATTTTAAGTTTATTTGAGGCTTGCGACAAAATATCAATAAAAACTTGTTAATAATTGATGCAGATAAATCGACGATATCTTAAATAATTTACAATAATTTCCCATGCTAAGGGATATTTTAATGCAAATGTTCAATCATGATGAACATAAGAATCTCACCTTAAGGTCGCGGTGAACGATGCTCTTCGAATGAATGTACTCGACCGCTTCCAACAACTGACGCATCACTTGTCTGCAAGAAAAACAACACGTTGCCATGGTGATAAGGGCCTTAGCAACCATGTGTTTGGGAGTTGCCAGGGAGACACTTGGTTTGAATGCATTGTTGCATAACGCATTATCTTCTATTTCTTTCCTATACTTTATCAGCGCATCCGTTGCTATGGAATCCAAACCTTGGAAACTCTGTTGCTGAGGAATAATCACTTCACAACAAGCCATGTTGGTTTCCAATTATTGATTCGATTTCGAAGTCCGTAATATGTTTCTCTGTTTAGGTCTTGCAGATTTGATTTAATTATTCTTAAACGATAGCTCGAATATATATTCCGGAGTGTTTCGAAAGTATCACATTCAAATGCTTTATAGGGATGTATGTAGAGTCATCAAAGATAACAGTTTGTCCGATTTCCAACGTAACTTCCCTGACAAAGATGATTTAATCCAATGAAATATAAATAAATCGACTGTTAATTAGTTATTTTTGTTTAATCACCAATCGATATTTTTGTACACTTGAATGTCTTTGTTTAATAACTTATCCAGTTAAACTAGATAGATTTTCCTCGTTTAATTAAGATGATGTCACCGAAATATGTCTTTTTTCTCAAAGTTGCAATCCCTGGATAATATTATGTGGTTAAATCACACAATAATCAACTTTCTTATTTCAAATGAATCATTTGCATTATTTGGTATTGAAGTGGCTTACTAAATCCGACTATTCGTTTTTATAGATAATGTTTGCATCAGCCAATAAGCACTAATTAAATTTTGAACATGAACCGAGCGGTTCAAAATTTACGCAGTTGTTAATCCGATCTGAAGTTGGCGGCTGATTTGGTTGCGAATAACCGTCGAGGCATCAAAAGACAATGGTAAACTAAAGGATACCTTAACTTATCTTGTGCCAAAAGTCCAACATTTGTGTCAACTGAATAAGATGACAGCATTGGCGAAATTGGATGGTTATACAATGAAAGATAAAGGAGGGTTTGTTAGCTTGACATTATTGAACGAAATCGATTCTCGGATGGCATTTTAAGGGCCAGAAATTAGGAGCAAATAGAATACAGAAATTCATCACTACATGTACACGTAATTTGTTGAACATAATATGATACAGACATGGATCAGGAGTCATTCTAAGTCACTTAATGCCCACGAGTAAAATGTTTATAGATTCCTCAAACTATTACCGGTCTATTGAATTTATGATTATCAATATTAAATGCCATTTTAAAACCCTGTGTATCATGATTTAGTTGGCAGTATTCCATGTGTGATTACATGTGAGCGAAAGCCAACAAAAATATACCTCCTCATGTTATGTAACTCTCAATGTCAAGGTCTTATTTTTTGTATTTATAAACATTGCAGCAGATAGATTAAACATTGAAAAGGTCATATAGAAGTTTTGTACTTAAAAGCCTATGCCGATAAGATAAATGGAGGTGCTGGTTTTAAACAGATAAACTTGAATTAGAACCTGATAATAATCATGAGATTATGGCTTGCATGAGTTTATGTTCTTGTTTTGGAAATTAATCTTTAAATCTAATCCGTTTGGCTATAAAAAATAATCAAATCACAAACCATTAAAATTGTAAACACCATTTTCATGCTGCGTATCACCTCATTCGTGGGGTTAACTCGATGCTTCGGACACAACTTAAATTCTTAGAAATTCATAGACTACGCTTTTCCGCAGTTTTCAGGTAAGAGCGCAAAATGATCACCAGAAAACCATTTGGGCCGTGGCATCGTTTTTGTTTTTATTGCATGGGATTAGATCCTCGAATACGAATGACATGATAAAAGGACAAACATGCAATATCAATTCTACACAACTTACACAAGACTAAATATTACAATTGTAAAATTGTCAAGTTCAGTTATACCAACAGACTTGTCCAAGTCAATTTTAGACTGACCCTTTGTCGCTTGAGATATTTTTTCTTGTGGTGGAAATTTGTTCCAAATAAGCAGACAATAAAAGACAGAAAAGGCAAAATAAAACAACATGTTCTGAGTTATTTGGCAAGAAAGTGATAGGATAGTCTAGGGAAGATCCTTCCCTTTCTTCACCCATTTCGGTGATTAAAACTGAAACTTCCGAACAAGGCTAGACGCCATCAGTCCAAAGCCCTCAGTAGTACTTTAATTCATTATTCCGCAAATTCAGCTATCTTTTTTTTTAATGCTTTGTGTTAATGTACAAGAAACATTTGTATAATTTTCTTTCCTACCAAAAGCTAGCAAAAAATAACATTTGCTGTACATGTACATTTATAAACAATGATTGGTCAAAGACTATGGAAAGACATAATGAAGTCTAAACGTAAGCACATGTTTCTAACGAGGAGCATGTTTAGTGTAGGATTCTGAAAACAAGTGCATTCTGACATGATCTTGTGTGAAAGAAAGTTTTAAGTTTTTTTTTAAACTTAAGTAGAATCAATCAGACCTCATATTTCACAAGTCACCTTGATGAAAAAAATGTATCTTTGCTTTTAAAGTACAGTAGTATTATTGATCATCTTATCATCAACTGGGCAAAGAACAACGTATGACGTCAATATACAAGTGAGCCGTGAAAAGTAGAAATTTGCGATAGTCTCTAATTTTTGTTAATACACATCCCATTGACTGATACAGTAAAACCCCTCTTTAGGGAACACCTTCGGGACCGGCAAAAACGTTCCTTATTCGGGGGTGTTCCGCCAAGAGGGGGTTAGTAATTACGTCATCAAACATTGGGAATGTGCCGTTTTATTCTTTTTTTATGTATGTACAGTGCTATTTGTATATTTAAGATGTATTAACATAGCAAAATAATCTGCACATAAAGACTGATTAGTTTAGTTTACAGCCTTAATGAAGTGTTTTCCTATCAATAAAACTTAACACATGCATTAAATCGCAAAGCAGAGATTTATTATCGGTCTACATGTATATGAATACATGTATTATGTTTTTAGTAAACGCTGTTTAACAACGACCGATAATGATAATCAAAGCATCTGAATGCTTTTGTTGATTAGTCATGGTCATTTTGGTAGTTGTGATCTTCCCCAACAATGGTTCAATAGGGGTCAGAAGGTGAACAGTGCTGGATCCGACGAACGAGTAATGTGGTTTAAATTAGACAAGCTCTAAATAACGCATTCAAAATAGATCTATCATTATTGTGAATTCCTATCTGTGTGCTTCTTTTTGATATCTCAGCATCACTATTCACGCATAATCTTCAATGAACAAAAGGTAGCATTTGTAAAAAAATCAAAAGGTTCCCAGGAGCATGTTCCGTTATTAGGGGTTCAATATATAGTAAAATACCGTTTTGGGACCGCCTAAAGTGTTCCCTGTTCCGAATATCGGGGTGTTCCGCTATTAGGGGTTCCCAATTCTCGCCCATGTTTAAGCAAATGGGAAAAATCGGGACCGAGAAAAAACGTTCATTAAGCGGGGTGTTCCGCTAACAGGGGTGTTCCCTAACAGGGGTTTTACTGTACAGTAAAAATTTGGCAACTAAACAAAACCGCTGATAAGGTGAAGGTCCCCGAAGTCCCTACCTACGTTTTTAACTGCAAAACTGGGTTACCAGGTCATACGTTTTAACGCACGGGGAGGTCGAATTGCCGAAGATATAAAATATAGAAGGTGGTTTAAAAACGTCAAGGTCATTAACATAACAGAGAAAAGCACCATCTGTTGATGAGCCGTAAAATATCGAATCGATATCGAATACATTAACATGCTTATTGCTATATTGAAGTTTTTGCCACATTACCCACATTTTGCCACATTACCCCTTCTCTTGATCTCATTAATGGCCACTTTTTTAGCTTTTGGTTTAAATCCAGGTGATATTCGGGCTTGACATAGTACAGTGCAAATGCACTTTGTTTTCGGATTAACATCGAAAGTTTCAAAATGAATGTTTTGGAAGCTGAACGGTCGGAAACCTTTTTGGCTGTAAACATTTTGTCCGATCATGCTGTCGATTTTGGAAATGTTATGGCTTGGAAACATTTTGGTCGAAACCTTTTTTACCCTGATTCGTTTAAGTTATATCGCTATTTAAATATATGTGTACATACCCACTCTTACATAAGGCAAGGTCAGGTGAACTTACCCTACAGTGGGTCACGTTACGAAATGCTTCGCATGCTAAGTGAACTTGGTCAATGTCAATGGTAAGTGGGACATTCCTGTTCATGACCTATATTGTGTTTACAGGACAAGCCGGTAATATTTCTTGCTAAAAACCGGTCATGCTTTTATGTTGAATATTGTCAACAAGTGTGTGATTTAACTGGTCAGCTAATTAAGACTTCCATGCAAAATAAAATCGTTGTTTTATCAATTCTTTAGTATTAAATCTTTTTTTCTTTTTTCTTTTTACTTTAACCTATTTTTTTTTATCTCCGGACCGACTGATTGTTTTTTTTTTTTTTAAATTTACCTGGTTCGCTTTTCCGACAGCGTGACCACTTCAGTTAAGTAATCGAACAGCTCTCCTTTCTTGCATCTGAAACAAAATTAAAAATATTTAATATTACAATAGCGCCTTAAATAAAAAAAATATGAAGACAATGGAACTACTTATCTGATGATTCTTTCAAAACATACATTGATATTACAGCTTTCATAACCTTTGGGTCTACGAAAGACTATACTAAACATTTTTCACACTCGTGATACATGTAATATTTAACCACATCATTCATATACTGGATGCCCTCGGAGAGAGCAGAATCCCCCGACAAAAATTGTTAGAAAACTATCTTAAGACAAAATGTAAATGTGACAATTTCAGAACACCCCCTATCAATCTGAATCTTTGAGTTTTCGTGTCCCCAACCTATATCATAATTTATAAACAAAATTTGATAACATAATGAATAGGTTTTAACTTCACAATCTACCTACCATGAATTCGGACAGACGGACGGACAGACTGATACCCGTATCCGTTCGCATTACGATTTAAACCATCTTATCGATTTAATCGATGCAACATTATCAAATACAAATCAGTTGAAATCACCAACATCTCGATAGAATACCTTTTTAATGAAAACTCTGGTAACGCGCGATATTTCATGAGTCTTGGAACACATAGCAGAAAATTGGTACAGTTCACATGAGCTAATCCATTGACACTGTTTATAACCAGCCCCGTTCGACATACTAGGGTCCTTCTCCTTATTGTCATTTTCGAGCGACGCAATATAAATCGTTGCCAGGCATCGCAATGTTTTTGATGAGGGGCGGAACATAACGTTTGTTTTGTGACGTCACAATCACTTTGATAAGGCTTCTCGGATGAAACACAATGGCTTTTGGAATGGTTGAATTCTGAGGTATATGAAATATCACTTAATCTGAATCCATTGATATTGCTATTATAGCAGTGGTAACATAGATAGTTCTTATCTGTACAGAGCCGACAGCGTTCCTGGTTGCTAGGGGCAGGGCAACATATCCGTTGTATGTTGATATGGCGATGCGTTGTCAACGATTGTAACGATGTGCTATTGCTTTGATTTGTATTTACATCTTTGGACATCCCGAGTAAATCCCTGTCGCTGTTTCCAGAATACGGTCCCATGCTGTCCGCGATCTTGAACACTCGTAAATAACCGCCTTCACATGATAACCCCTCGAGTAGCACCATTCTTTCAATCTTCCATGTTACTATTTTTTTCTTTCTTATTTCAATGCAGAGTGAAATCACTGCCTATATATTCCTGCCTTTTCTTTACAATGTACTGTAAGTGATATCCATAAATTTGCAATTTTTCTTTCTTTCTGTTTTGCTCTTACACAGCCTTGACATATAATAAACAACGATAAAGCTAAAGAACCTCTATGAACTTTTCACCGGCATTCCTTGGCAATGACCCCACTGGAAGGATGCCAACAGTGCTAATCGAATGAATCCATAGCTTTTTATAGAACAATCAGTTAATTAATTACTTTTATTTATATTATGAACTATCCTTTTGCTTAAAGTTACTCCAAAATCAAGTGCTTATCTCACATAACAAACTTTAACAAGAAAATAAAATAGTTTCTTGCATCCCAGTATTTGCCATTTATCCAATGTCCGGTATCTCCTTTTACACAAACATAAACAATCATTTACATGTTAAAATTAGGAACATAAGTTCAGATTTCACAACATTTCATATTCAAATATCCGTTTCAAAATGTCGGTCAAGCGTTCTTATGCTTTGCTATGTTTTGCATATTTTTTTCACATTTTCCCTCCAGCACTACATCTCACACTCAGCACAATGAACCGTTTCGATTTTGAGGCTTGACTCTCGCTGTACTTACATTCGCGAGCTATTACGTAACAGCAAAAGCCTAAGTACATATTGGCGTAGAGGTCATATGGCAAAACAACCTATGGCACACAGACCAATACAATGTCAAAACCTCTTATTGACATTGCTGCAGGCACCGGTCTTAAGGACAGCTGTTTAGGAGATGAAGCGAAGCTCGAAATAAAAAACACGACAAAGGCGGTCATTTTGAGGGGATGACTCTTGCGGCCACCCCATGATCAACTCACAGGCAGCCTTTGTTGAGTGACCAATTTTGATACTTTTTACCTTGAATTTGATGCCGATCGAAAACATTCCAAGCTTCAAAATATTATATGATTTTTTAAAGCAAACTACATATATGGTGCGTTCAGCGGAACTTTGCGTCTGCGTCTGCGGAATTTAAATTGGTATAAAACACAGTGGACCCAGCGGTATTAATTCCGCAGGGATTACTATCTTTTATACCAATCTAAATGCCGCAGCCGCAAACGCAAAGTCCCGTTGAACGCACCAATACATATAATTATTGCTTTGGCGATGCACGGTTATTGAACTTGGAGATATAGAAGTTAAATGTTCGAATCAATAGCAAAATTGAATTGGTCCCTGCATACTAACATCAAGGTTTTCTTTTCAAACCATATATTTGAAATAAAATTCGTATCTATAATATATAATTCTTACATTTACAAAATCGTTAATACGAAAGTTAACACAGTCATTTCATTTACTCCAAAAAAGTCAACCTTGCATTAATGATACACGAAGAGACTATTAGCAGTCAACTCATCGAGATAAGATGATTATCCGCGCATTTGAGAACAAAATCCAGAACACTGCTCGTTTTACAAACATAACTTGCATTATTTTGTTGACGTAATGGCTGAGAGTAATTCCTAGGAAAAAAACTTATCAGATCTTTCATCCCAAAAAAATACCATCCTTAGCAGTAGTACACAGAGCCATAAATCAACGAGTAAATAGAACGACATTGCAAAAAAAAAACATGTAAACAGAGTGGTCAGTTGAAATAACAGCAATGCCCTCGCATGAAGTGGTTTCTAAGTAATGCATTTTACAATATATTCATATCAACAATGAATTGTATTTAAATTTGAACAGCCATTTGATTCTACAAAACGCGATTAAGGTCAACTACATTGAATTCAACTTATTATTGCTTTGTTTTTGTTTTTGCAACGTGTGTTTTTTATCAAATGTTGTACCAATATGCCATCATTCCAAGGTTTCATAAATAGGCCATTTGGAGAAACAATTATGCAAGTTATCATTAAAAGCAAAACAAATCATTGATTTAAGGCTAAACATTAAGGACGGACCGTTGTTACTTGTTCATTCATTGAAATGACCGATAACATGAGATGTAAAGATAAATAACAAAATATTATTATGAGCCTATACAATATATATATGTATATTGAATGTACTAAACAGTTACAGGTTCATGGGCATATAACATACTTTATCATTCAAAATGAACATCTTGCATGTAGCCATAAATTATAATCTATACTCTTACACAACAAGGACATGGCTTACATCCGTACACAAACATAAACAAACACACCCCCAAACACACCTCTTTCAGAAGAGACACACAAACACATCCTTCTTATTTCTTCCTACTGCACTTCATTGCATAATCCCTTTCATCCTTCAGCTAGCCCAAAGTACAGTTAGAATAAAAATCACGTGACCGTTTTCAGTCACGTTTCCCGAGCTCACGTTTCTCGGGTGAATACCTTGGAAACCCACTCCATCAAATATGTTGTTGATTTTCCACATTTTATGAAGGCTCAAAAGTGAGCGCATGGCAAGGTAATTTGTGTCCTTTGTCATAAACAAAGATTATGAACACTTATGAAACCTTGATGAAACATCGCATAGGTATTCTTTTATTTATTAACATAGATGTTTGATTGATTTTGCACCGATTACCAAAAAAAAAAATCATCAACGTGCCATTTACGTATGTGCCCATTCTTCTTTCGTGAATGCACCATGAGTAACCAAAAAAGTATACTTTCATAACACTATCAACCTGAGGTAATTGAAAAGCGGCATGCACTTAGGTAGCATTCAGATACATTAGCAAGCTACACGCAGCAAGTACTCGCTGCCAGTGCTTAATGGGTTTTACTTGCTCTGCCGTTCACATACATAGCCAATGGCAGCGAGTCCAAGAAAATGTTGAAACTCGAATACACATCATTTTATCACGGTAGTATATTCAGAATACTAGTATCGAAGAGGAAAATTAATTGCTTTGACCTCGTCATCCTGACAGCTTGCTAGCGAGTTGGGTTCAGTATTTAAAAACACGGCTGGTGCAGCGAGTGCGGAGCAAGCACTTGCTCCCTACTCGCTAGCGAGTAGCTTGCTCCCAAAGTATGTGAACGGTAAAAAGAAAATGATAAGGTTTTTGTGCAGCGAGTTGCCAAGCAAGCTACTTGCTCACTACTTGCTGATGTATCTGAATTGGCCCTTATAGTTCATTTAAGTATCATACATTAGATTTCATTGTGACCTTGCCATTATGACCTTGACCATACACCAATCCCATAAATTAGGGTTAGTGTGTCTCTCCAGGAAATGTTCCCATAATGTGACACCATTTTTGAACTCCATCAAAAAATCCATCCGATTGTAAAAGTACATTGTATTCTTAACATAGTACCCTGCTTTCAAATAGCTTTATAAACAAGACTTTAAAATAAGTGCATTTTGTTGATGTCCATTTGTTGACAAACAAGGGAGTGGGAGGAAAAGTCTCTTCAGTTCCGAGAACTGCTTGCTTGTTGCCGGGACCTAATGGCCCCAAAAATGCATTGTGGAAAAAAAAAGATTCCATGCTTTTTGTCGCGTACCCTCGATTCCGATCTGTTCTAAACAGAGCATGGCTTAGCATATTTATATCATCAAATGAAGCTTGTTCGACGCCGTCATCAAATTATTAAAAAATATTAAGGGCGAAAAATAATATAATGTCGAAATATCTATATGCCATCTTGCCATTAAAATAATCAATCAATGGTTGGTTCTTTGATCAGGGTCAAATCTAACAATTTTATAGTTTAGCACCAAAATGCCAACTGTCCATGATAAGTGCAAGATAGAGATAAATATCATAAAATTACGCAACAAATGTTAGGATGACATTTATTTTAATCCTAATATATCAAATAACCAAATTCTATTGAAAATATGTAAACAAATCATCATCCAGATTTTTTTATAAAGTCAAACCTCTTTAAATTCAAATAAAAAACTGCTTTATAACATTAATACCCGGATATTAAAGGTCTGAAGCTAAAACGTTTCAATGTGCAGATCTATTTTGGGCTTTACGAGGTCTTGTTCCAAAAGCTAGTTTAGGCATGTCTTGAAATTAATCAATAATTTTAGTCAAATTCTTAATTCACTTTGTTCATATGGCATATTTAAAACTCAGAATAAAGAGTCTAAGGTAGCGACTTCTGTAACCAATAAAAAGCAACTCAGATTTGCAACAATAATCCAAGCCAGCTCCATTATTTACCCAAAATCTAGGCCAGAAGGCGGTTATATACGAGAACCTATCTCCAGCACCATACTGGCCTCATTAATTACCAAGTTTACAACAGAGCGAAAGAAAAGAGCGTAACATCTGATTTTTCCAAGAACTGTATACCAAAATAACAAGAAACATAAATCATGCAAGAAAAGTGAACTGTCCGATATAATCCTCTTGTCAATACGCCAAGTGGATACTACTTTATCACCCGGTGTGTTGAAATGTTTAAGATCAAGAAAAGTTGAAAACCTACCGGCAAATAAAAAATAATTTTCAAGTATGTACAAGAATTTAACCTGATAACCTTTAATGAGAAACGAACATGTTGTCGAGAACATAAAGAGAAAATGTTCACGCGTTGCTTTGTCATTTCAAACAGACATTTTAGTTTAGCCCCGTTAGAAGCGTTTAAAGAGTTTCACCTTACAACGCGTGTATTCCGATGTATTTCTTATGCGAAACTCATCAAGCCGACAAAAAAAACGCAACGAGCGGTATTTCCCATAATAAATGCATCGGAGAATACAGTTTGTTAGGGCGAGAAAAACTGGGAAAGCTACCAACGTAGCCAGGCCTCATGGACAAGAAAGTATACCTCAGGACCAACAACGTGGACGGATTATAAAGGGCCGATTTTCGAACAATGAAACTAGAAGGTCAGTGACCTTGGATCCCCCGTGAACCTCAACAAATATAGGATGCAGGATGGTCAGTTTTTACTAAAATTCACTTTGGAAATAACA
>LQRL01145251.1:1265-19742 GCA_001703475.1 Hydroides elegans | reverse complement strand
GAGAGAGAGAGAGAGAGAGAGAGAGAGAGAGAGAGAGAAAGAACGATAGAGAGAAAGAGAGAAATAAAGAGAGAGAGAGAGAGAGAGAGAGAGAGAGATGGAGAAATAGAGCGAAAGAGAGAATGGAAAGGTTTTACATGCATTTCACTCTTCATTTTATCGCAGTCAAAATACTATTCCGAAACAAATAGATAATTAACACGTTTGTCACGTTATTTCATGACACCATAATTATAACGCTTTCAGAAATATCGAAAAGGCTCTGTACATCTTAATCAATGAGGGCTCTGAAATAGCATTTTAAACTAGATTTTGCGCGGCACATTTGAATAAAAATACGCATACGCAAATACACTTAGATGAGAAATGATAGGGGTGTTAGACATGCAGTCATATTTCATATTTCCTAGCACGGAATCTGAAATATTTCACAAATTAATTTTAAAAATGAAAAGTTATAATTGGCATTTTGCCTGTGTTTATAAAGATAAACCATATCAGCAATTAAAGTTGATAGTTTCCAGGGCGTTGTTTTCATAATGTACATCTTTGTGACGAAAAAATATCACATCACGAAAAGTGAACATCGTTTTGTCGTCGAAATGTCCTTGTAGATTTTTCTATTTACATAATGCTGCAACAGCTACACCAGACAAATATAAACAACTATATAACAGGGTACACTAGGGAAAATGCAGGCGTTTGACCCCGATTTTTTTTATCAACAGGAACAATAACATGCAGGGGTTATCGGGTATCGCGTCTTTACCCATTTACACCGAATATCCGTATTCTTCTTTCTATAGCGTCTATTACCTCGCGTACGCTTGTTTGAACCCCCTTGTCTCGAACGCTGGGTTTGAGTCTGAGTTTGATAATACATATTGCCAAGCTCCGCTAAATTCGGGCCCATCAACTCTGGTGGAGAAGAGGTGTGTTTACGACTAAGCGATTGCGATGGCGATTTTTCGCTACTCGCTATCGCCGTTCGCGCGGATGAGTCCTTTTTCGCTCGCGATTTTCGCGATGACGAGCATTGCCATGTAAGAATGCGTATAGATTCACTACGTTCTGCGACACAATGCATACCGGGCGGCCACGAACACGAATAATCGCTATCGCAGTTTCCCTTGCGTATATATCGCGGCCAGAATAGCGCGCCCAAGTCTAACCACGTATAATGAATCGGACATGACGCGCGCTGCAATAACCACTTTTCGATGCCCTTCTGCTCGTGTTCGCTCAGTTCCTGCTGGCGACCGTGCTCGTCGGTGTACGAGAAATTAAGACCTTTTAATCGATCCATAGATCGAGGACTTAAGCTAGGTTTAGACGTCGCTATACGCGGTAAAGGATTCGTGCGCGGTAACTCGGTGGTCATCCAAAACGCGTCGAAATCATCGCCCATGCGATTCATGAGACGGTCGTGTTCTAAGTGACGTCGCCGTGGGTAATACGTCATCATGGCGTAATGACGAAATGCTGCGTCTTGGTTTTCCTCTATCCATACGTCAGGGCGTACGTCGCGCGCGTTGCGTATATGCGTCGCCGCGCTGTCGCTATTTATTGCGTCATTATATGTGTTTGGAGAGTGATGTACTGGGCTGTTTACGATTGATGATTGGTGGACTGACTGTCCAGTGTTAATCATATGGATTACAATCAAGTATAACTGAAGTCCCACTAAGTGAACAAATATAAATGCAATCTTATCCATGACTGTTCTTTTCGGACCTCACCTCTCAAGAGTGGTGGTGTCAATGTAATTTGAACTTATCCTTCTTCGAGATTTATCAGAGACAATGGCGCAAACATCTCATTATATACTGAGTACATATTTAACCAATTTCAAAACAATATCCGTACTGTCTCCGAGTTTTCTATATGCCGTAATTTTATCTCCGTATCACGGTATAATGTTAGTAAACATACAGTGCACCGTTTATTTATATTTCAAGTATGTTTGACTTAGCGGCAATTAAATCAGTAACAAAACATAAGTAAAACGCTTGTCGATGTACTAATGTATTTAAATATATGTCTAATGTATATAGACCGCTGATTTGAATCCAGAATATATGCTATGTCACTTTTATGCGTATTCCATAATATTGTGTCATTTTTATTAACCACAAATGGGTTATATATTTTTAAAGAAATATTTGCACTCAAAATATGCATAAAAAACGTAAAGTCACTTTATGGGTATTTTGCCTTCTTCTTTTTCATTTGACAATGTTTGAACATGTTTAATCACGGACAAATTTAGACACAACTTATATCTACTCACGCAATGTTCACGCCGGTTTATTCACCAATTAAAAAGTTATATTTTTAAAGTGTTAACGTTACAAATATCACGTAGAACACGACTATGTAATACAAGGCATTTTTAATCCTTCTTTAATTTGAAAATGATGAATATATGTGTGGTCTGTAGTTCAACGTAATGTGGTTTAAACATCCTAGACAACTTTATTCGAGTGTACATCCGTTTAATATCATCTGTAAAGGTAAGTGCTCGTCACTTGTACATTGACAGTTTTCCAATTAATTTTGTCATATTTTGATATATCCAAAAGGTAAAAAGATTGTATATCACTCAAATTCTGTCCAATATCAATGTGTAAATCAATATCCAAACTTGCGTCCCACTCTGACCGCTGATAACTTTCTAAAAATCACGTGATATTAACTTTTATGTCGTAAATTACTCCAGATGTAGTTTGTATGTGAGTTGGTTTCAATTATATAAACGTGTGTGAATCCATGCTTTCCATGTGTATAGCTGGAAATAAATGCTTTTGATATATATGAAACAATAAATTATCCGGATTCTGTTCACATATCTTTACTATCTCAGATGTTTATCAAAGATAAGATCGCACGATTTTTTTCTCTAATTTTATTTTTAACAAATTATATGTGAGCTAGTTGAAAAGAATAATATCCAATTAGGAATTTTTCATGCCATGAAATCTTCATTCTTTTATCATCAACATCATCCTTATATCAGAATCAACCCACAGAATAAATGCAGAAAAGCATGTATCGACGATTTTATCAGTTATAGTAGTTTTGTTTGCGATTCTCCTTGTTAAGTAGAGAATCCTTTATTCCATCTCGCAATCTGTTTATGTATGTGTTGTGTGAAATATTTGATTCCGAGCTAATGTCTTGCTAACTCTTAGCGATGTTGATAGTCCCACCCGGTGGCTTGTCAGCTAAAATATTAATCAATCGGAAACGTACTTAGTTTCGAAGTTATTTTTTCTTTCGCTTGATATAAATATAGCAAAATATAACATACCACTATCCACTAAACTTAAACATTTATCTCGAGATATGGTGGCGACACGGATTTAAAGTAGAAGAGCGATCTTATTTACTTTTCATGATATGAGCGATGAATTAAACTTGACTTAAACAAAACATAGTCCCCTCACTCAAAACTAGATCAAGTGTTAAAACAATTTGAAGAGTCATTTTCTCTATCGTGCTTGTTAAGTATAAGATAAACTGAAAGAGCACGGAAAAAAATATGTATGTAAATATAACACACTTTTCACCACCACCACTGTACTAAAATAAAACAAAGATGTTCCATTTCCACAACGATAGATAAATAGTTGAACGACTTTTTACAATTAATCATTACTTTTACTAATAGTTCAGTTCATTTACATAAATAATTCATAGGCAGTTCATTAATTTTGTGTTCAAACACCTTCGTTAATTTATGTTTAATACAATGGACACCTTCAAACTTATCAGATCTAGTTTTACCAGTCGAGAGACATCAGTTTTTATACATTAAGTGAAGGGGTCCGTGCACCAAACAGCTAACTAGATAAAATGTTATTGTTTGCGCTTCATTTCGAAATGTGCCTCATGACCCCAGATCCATATCATTTAGCAAGATCTAACCTTCCCTTTTTTTATAGACTTATACAAGTGATCTGAACGAAAAACTGATTGATCGTTTACCTAATGTTTTAGGGTATGTTCACACTGGAAGCGACAAAGCGCGCAAGCGGCAATAAACTTATATGTTCTTTATAGGACTAGCGACAGGAGCATAAAAAGAACATATAAGCATATTGCCGCTTGCCGCCCCTTGTCGCCTCCTATGTGAACAGGTCCTTAGACAATCCTTTTTTTCTGTGCATAAAAAAATCTAAATACAGCACCTTTTTGCACGGAATCCTTCCTCGTGTCACTTTTTTGCACGCTTTTCTCTGCCTATCGTTCGAGAGGAGCCGCGTCAAGCGTTTTTTATGATATGTTGATCGAGAGCAATGGAAAACGCTATTGACATCAATTTCATGTCTAATGAGATTCTCAACCGGCTCTTCTACGTTTGATCCAACTAACTTCGTAGGAGGCAAATGTTTAAGATTTATACTTAGCAAACCAATGTTATTCCATCTATGCGGTCATGAGACGTAGATTCCTAGGACCTGGTCATATACATATGTACGAAGCCTTTTCGAACTTTTAACTCTAACAAATCCCGTCTTCTAATGAAGTCCTTATGGATAACGCAAAAACGCACCTCAACGCCCGTTGCGTTTTAGAAAGCTAGACGCGTTTTTTGTGAGTTTCCCATATGGAATACGTAGGAGGACAGGGGTTTTGAGGAAAACAAGCTCGAGAAAGCTTTCAAGGTGGCCAAACCCTACGCTATGGTCCTTATTATTACGGAGGTCAATTTGCTATATTTAGGATCGCATCGGTTGTTGATTAAGGTATGCTTTCATAAAACAATATATGATAATTTAAAGACGTTTATATCAGAAGAAAGTTGGTATAGTTTTATTCGATAATAGAACAAATGTTTAAGGCTTGGTCGTGTAATCGGTTGAGATGGCTCAAATATAATACATTAATATGTAAACATTATTTTTAAGTGATGGGTAGCCACGATCATTGTCTTACCGTCTGGTTTTGTTTCGTAATAAACTCGCACAGTGCTCGTTAGCTCTATAGTATAGATATATATCGCAAAAATCTGAACTACTGCTTGTTTGCTTAAAGATAACATTGAAAATCGCGAATTGTTATTGTTCTCGAGAGCCATTTTTTTTCAAAACCTGTTTTCACCTTTGCCAAGGAGTCGCTTTTCGTTTGAGTGAAATTAAATCGTGGACTCTATACCATTATAATGTAGTTAGTCCAATACAAATATCTGTGTCCATTTAAGACATTGTTGCAAGGAACCCTTTGACGGATATCTGTTGCACTGATGATCTAGTATGAATGTGCCGGTATATTTATTCCTTTTTGTATAAACTATTTCATTCATAAAACCTAGTGACTTGCAAATTGCGGTGTTTTATTAAATCAAGCTTGAAAAGTCCGTACATTTGCAATTCCTGAATGATATTGCGTCACTCTAGATTATTCTATATTTGCACTAAGGGGGTTCATTAATCGAAGATATATACGCTTAAAGACAGGCCTGGCCACATTGGGAGCTCTGGTTTTTAAAATGAGTGCATTCTTTATATGATAATAGCGTTTATGAACATGCTCGTAAAATACTTATACATGTTGAATGATTAAGCAAGCACAAAACGCATCATTGTGAAATCTAGCCTTCAGTGTAGCAAGAATGCATTCGACAAATGATGCAATATGTTCCAATGAAATAAAACAATTACAAATCAATCATATAGAATTGATTAATCATTTATGCATAGCGAAACGATTATTTACTGATTAATATATGCTAAGTAAAACCTAAAACTATGTAATTGGCACAATGGCGAAAAAACGATACATTATTTATTTTGATTTGAGTGATAAAGAACATCAGCCGATTTTATCAATGATAGATGTTTCATTCGATATATGCTAAAGAATATAAATGTCGAATACAATATTCATCACACTGATAAGTGAGTAGTCATTTTGAAGTACACTCATAAATCGTTTTGCAACTAGACGTGACGTCAAGAAATAGTTTTCTAAATGATGTACACTATTTGAAAATACATGTGAAATGATTGCATTTAAAGGGGCAACAAATACACGTCGTTAGATATATATCCGCAACGTAAGAAAAGCTCGTCAAGACGACGGGGCAACGTCGTTTCAATTTGACTACATACCAACTATTATCTTAACGTGGGTGCCTGGGTGCTTTTGCGGCCTGACCTAAATGTACTTTGGCGGGAGTGTCATGGAAGTTTAGATGATAGGGATTATTTTGGATTATACATTCGATTTCGAGTTGTGCATTTTGCGATCAAAGCATTACAAAAATCAAAAGGCGTTTCAGATTATACCAGATACCAACTCGCGCGTCATATAATCGGTTTGTTATAGAATAAACATGTGTACATACTAATTAAAAAGGCATGAAATGAAGAGCCTATAGGTGTGATCACGCAAAAAAAATATCCTTATTTTTTGCGTGAACAGAGGGGATAAATTGCTATGTTTTTATACAAATGTGGCTTTCGAAAATATCGGGTTTCGTGCTATTTTCTGAGCTTTTTCGTTTGCGTGAACACGGCCTATAGCGTTACTATTATGAAAATATTTCAATAATTAAGCGTGAAAGAATAACATGAAGTGAAAACAACAAAGCTTTGTCTCAACTTCGCATGCTTTTAAAGACCACCGAAGTATTCGAAATCAGTGATAATGATTATTGAAAGCTTCCGTGTATAAACTTGATTTTCATAGTTAAATAAAGTATTTCATAGTTAAATTTAGTCTTTGATTTAACTTAAGTCTTTAAGGAATGTTTAGTAAGAGTAATAGCTACTTAGATAAAACTATGAATATCACATATCATCAATATTTATGGAGAAATGTCCATTAATGCTTTATATTTTCTTTTCTTTTTAAAAACAATATGACGAGATATATGTATATTTCAAACGCATGGCGGAAGGGTTAGGGCTTTCCGGGGAAAGGGGTTATTTGTTAGTTCTACCTACCACGTCCGCGGCAAAACTGTCCTCACCGTCAATCATATTCAACGTTCATTCATGTATTATAGATTATGCAAAAAGTTGCACTTTTCTGTGTTAGATATCGAAAGCCTATTAATAAAATCTGCCATTTTAGATTGTCTATGTCATCCATTGAGATCTAAACAGCTGTATTGAGAATGATTTGGAAACTAGGAAATGATACAGCATTGGTAACACATCGAATTGCTACATTGTATATAGAAATTCTACTTGTAGTTTTTCGCAATTATAACTATTAATGATCGAACTTGTCAAACTATGCATGTATATATCAGCATAGACATATAATTCTACAAATACAATTTTGTCAGTTTTCTCCACATGGAGCGCTCGTGGTGAGTCTTAATTGTGTCCGGATCTTTCAATTATTTTTTGTTCTGGATTGAGTTTTCCTCACAATTTAAAACGTGCTTTTATCTATATGTTCTCAGATCATTTTAAATGCGTTTTCATCGGTACTCTCTCTCTCTCTCTCTCTCTATCTGTGGCCGGGCCTTAAAGCTGCGTTCACGCAAAATAAAAGCCCAAAACTAATGCCAAAAACCCTTTTTTACGTGAACAGAAGAGTAAAAAGCTATGTTTTCATAAAAAGTGGCTTTCGAGAAATCGTATTTTTTTTTAGCTTTTATCTTCGGGCTTTTTCTTTTGCGTGAACGCGGCCTTATACTTTGGTTAATGATATACATATCAATATTGCAAATGATCTATAAAAAGCAAGTTAAATATAAAATCTAAACAAGAACATAAAACTTATGAAGGTTTGTTTCGAAAGGTGTGTCCTCTTTGAAGGAAATGACTGATAGATTGTCACACAGATTGAAATTGGGTGTCTCCAAAAAACAAAATTATAAAAAAATAAAAAAAAAATAAATTGGGTGTCTCCTGCTTTTCACCTTCCGTTCTCATCGCGTTTTTATTCTATTCTCTTTGACAATCGGATTCAATTGATCAGGAAATCGCATTCAGATGACTCATTTTAAATAAGCGAAGGATAGCGGTTCCATATTTTTGCGAATTCCAATATCATGCGAAAATATCAACACATCAATGAATGGCACTCAACGACACATTTTCCAAAAAAGTTGCTAAATCACATTGAACAACATGACAGTTATGAACAACAACAAAATAATGCATTTAGAACAGTTAAATTTTGCAAAAATATGTTCATTTTTTGCAAACCAGCTGGGCGGGTTTTACCCTTGCTAGCCAGGTTGGAATTGCAAAGGAAAACCATTTGTGGAAATTGAAATGCTGAATATAACCAAAATGTTTTTAAATACAATTGCAAGCAATTTTAATCAATTAATTAATCTCACTAATTATTACGAAAATTATTTTAAAAAGGTGTTCCTCAAACTTTACAAATATGCAAGCTAGAAAGCATTTTCTCAAATTTCCAAGCTAGCTGGAATTTGGTGGGGAACACCTTTTTTTGGGGAAGAGCTCGTGGGGTGCTCTTTATCAATTGCAGATTTCTTGCAAGACTTAGTTTAAATAATTCGTTTAAAACTAACTTTTCTCATTATCACTTAAAAGTATGTCTTAAACTTAAAGAAATAGAAAGGCCTGCCCAAACGCGGATCGACTTCAGAATAGAAAATGAAATAACATGCCACTACCAAATCGGAAAACGCCGAGCAACATCGAGAGGACGTTCGCTTTTGGGCCCATATCTACTTTTTCCGGACGACCATTTTCGTCGCGGAAATTTGAGCATCAATGATTACAACAAGGAATGGTATAACGAGGCAAAAGAGAAGGCTACGTTCATCCGGCATAGGAACTTAAAAATACGTCTGAATGCTTTTATTTTGACATCTATTGCGGTCGGCTACATTAGAATTTTTTTCCTGATTTTTTTTCCGTCGTGCACCCTTGTGAATAGAAATAGATTAGCGGTTCCATATTTATCGATTCTACCGATGTAATAAGATAATTTCAACCATTTATCGAAGGTTCCTTGTCAAACTTTCAAAATAAAACCAAAAATTGATACTATCAGGAAGAGTTTTCATTTGGAAACTAAAAAAGGATGTACACAGAACACATGTCACATATGGTTTGATTTTATGAAATGTAAGGGCCTGTTCACACTGGAAGCGTTACGCGACAATATACTACTATGTTCTTTATAAAACGAATCTAAAACTAGCGACAGAGCATCGCTAGGTTTATAAAGAACACATTAGTATATTGTCGCGTGTTGCTTCCCGTGTGAACAAGCCCTAACTGATAAACACTTACATTAAACTGAAATCACAACATGAATTACATCGCAATCGCTGATAAAATCAAAATATAGTTTGTACTTTTCATTTCAATGTCTAAGTTCCGTCAAAACTTTACGTAACAATGCCAATAAAAAATCTTTTAGATGGAGCCTCAAATATGTGTTTTAGATTGAGTCTAAAATATATAAATTATATGCTTTACTTTGGCAAAATAAATTATCATGATAATACAATACAGACGCATCATTTTATGACGAGACATAATAGCAGTATAACGTAAGACGTTGCTTCCACGGCAACTTCATTTGGATGACTTTGATAACATGTCGATCTAACATGTGATTGGTGACGTTACGGGACGTGTTAATTTGTCACGTACGTACGATATTAAACTAATGCGTAAGGACGTCAACTTTAGACCATAATGAAACGTATAATTTTCGACATCTTAGCGACATAATATTCGCGTTGCGAACGTCAAACTACGGGATTGTAAGGTTCTTAGAATGACGTGTGCCTATAGTGGATTACTGCCTAAATTCATTTAACAAAGTAGCTTTTCTACTTATCGCTGCTATAACTATTCAATTTAAGCTTTATATAAAAGGTGCTATCCATCGCAAGAACTACCGGAATCGTTAAAAAAAAGAGAATTCCTAAATAAAAGCAAAAGAACACTTAACCATATTTCTATTCCTCAAATGAGGTAAAAATGAGATAATTTTTTTGTGAAACGTTTAGAGAGGGTTGCCTGCAAATCTCTTTTTTTGTCTTTTTATCTTCTACGTCCTTTTGCAAAGGACGATATATTAGAAAAAAAATAATGAAGCATAACCTCCATATTACTACTCCATCTTACTACTAATTATCAATTTAGTTATTAACCCATCGCTTCAGATCAATTTCAGTGTAATTTGAAGAAATCAGTTCACGTCACTGAAGTGGTGTCACGTTTGCACTTGCGCATACATGTACGTTTGCGTTTGGAGTATTCCCGCATGCGTTTTTTCTCCTGAATTATAGACAATGAATCTGTAAGTATATCTTGGGTCATGCGTGTTGAATCCGTTAGGTTTTCTATACTAAGCGTCAAAAGTATCTAATATTATTTTTGGAAATTTCTGGGTAAAACATGAAGCGTAATATATTTTTCAAAATTTAATAATAATCAAGTTTGGTATGTTGACAGTACATCCTGAAATTTTCAGATAAATTGGAAATCAGTTAAGGCATACAATAATCACTTGAAGAACACAGGGGTCAGAATCAAAAGTCACAAAACGCCATACCACTACATAATTGATTGTAAACCACTCGTTTCTTTGATCGGTGAATGTCTAAATAATCGCAATTCAGTTATATTATTTTATTATGTGTCAAATCCTATTTCTATTGCTAAATAATTATTTTAAAGTTTATCATTCTTCGTTTTCAGTTAACATAATTTATCCAAAAAGGTTAGGAAGCACTGGATGGATAATTACGGTTATCGTGTGTGATCGTGATCGGGCTTTTACAAACTGGCGGATCAGCAGACGATTTAAATTTGCACATTTATCGTGCATTTTAAGATAATTTACTCATTAAGGTTTTAAGTTACCATTTGATTTCTCATGATTCGAATATTGAGAAAGACTTAAAAACATCCGATTGAGCAATCGTTATATCGTTGTTCCGAACAGTAAATAACAATCAAATCTTTTAGACGGCATTCATAAATATTCGTTATTTTATTCAATTTAATTTTTGTAAGAATCATTTACAAAACAAGGATTGCAACACATGCGTAAGAAAAGCCTTTTATGAAAGTTTTTAAATGGTTTTGCCGTTTACCAGCTCTCGATTGCCCGATAACGCTAGATCTGCAATGGCTTTGATGATTTATCCCTTTTCTTACCACTTAGGGTTTCATTGCCAGAAAAAAAACTATTCAAAGTGAAAAAATGCTGAAACAATAATTTTTTGACTTCCGAATCTTGAAAAATTAACAATATTGCTTAGACGTCATTATCACATTGACTAATTGATAAAAGTAACAGACTTCAAAAAACTATGCAGTGGTATGGCGTTTTGTGACTTTTGACTTTGACCCCTGTGTGCTTAAGGTGAGTTTTATTCACATTCAATGTTCTTCAATTTAACCGAAAATTTCAGAAAGTACTAACCATATACCAATCTTATATTATATTGAATAAAAATAGATAGATAGCACCTTATCTTTAGCTCAGAATTTTTCAAAAATAATATTAGATATTTTTGACGCTTAGTATATTATAACTAGCATCACAGCTAGTGTTAGATATAATTTACATTGACGCGTTAACGTTTTAACCATTCTGATAACAATCACACACGCATGGAATAATACACAAGCTTATAGTTTTCAGCACGGATTGATAAGCAAACGCAACCGTGTATGTTGAGACACACCCTTACAGATTAACTCGTTAAACGACTCTCATTTCTTACCATCCGTTGTCTAGCATACCCCTTTATGGGCCCATTGTAGTGTCTGGGTCAGCAAATCCTGTGTAAGGGCCTGGACAAATTGGAAGTTTTTTTCTTGTTTTTACCCTAACAAACCTGTCTTCGAATGTATGCCTTGTGAGAATCTCAAAAAGCTACCTAAACGGTCGTTGTTTTTAGTTTCCCATAAGGAATGCATTAGTTAGGGAATGTTAACGTTTGCTAGGGAAAAAGCAAGAAACAGCTTCCAATGTGGCCAGACCCTAAGTTATTGGTTCGATGACATTGCAGAGGGTATTAATTAATTGCAAAAGACGTTTTTTATTTGTATTTTTTGTTATATTTGTTTTTGTTTTATTGCACTAGACGTGATTACGGGGGTGTTGATATCTCTCTTAAGAATGCTGTTATGGATCTCAAGATGGTACCCAAACATCTGAACTGCACAAAGCTAAATTGGGATAGTGGTGTTAGCAAAACGATTTCTTTTATGAATCAGTATGCATTTTTGTAACAAACTACTGTCCATTAAACAGGCGCGGATCTACATAAACGGGGCGCGGTGGACGCTATCCTCGTATATCATAATGACCATTCAGTTCTTACATATGCCTATTTTTCTTTTGCATTTTGCAATGTTTCAGGATCCCATGTTTTATGTAAGAACACTAAAATTGACGACCAAGAACACGTTTGAACTAAAAAAAAGCATATTGTCATTATTGTATCAATATTATAAATATGTAAATCAATACTAAGACAGTGGACAACAAATCAAGAATAATATGGCCCAAATTGGATTGAAATAGATCTAAAGTATGATTAATTCAATAAAAAAAAGATATAAATCAGAGGCAATAAATTGATAGTATCGCAGATTTATTTCTAAAAGTATGATAAAATCAATGAGAGAAATTGTGACACATTAGTAAACAATAAATGCAATTAAGTATAGCATTTTCTAAACTTAAAGTTAATAGACTTTCCTTTACATTTTTTTAATATGTAACCTCTGGTAAAGGAATAATTTCGGAAAGTATGTATGTGTACATTATCATTCAGATATATTCGTTGCTCGAGTAAACATTTACATGTATATCTAAAATGTAATTTAAACACCTACCTATGGGTTCAATCGACATATTATTGCTTAATTCAATTTAAACAAAATAAAAACATGATTTTTAAACGTATAATCTCACGTTTAACTTGGATATGCATTTGAATCGATAGCTTGAAATGAGTTATAGTCGATCGCATTATGCTGAAGATTGTTAAATTTATCACAGGCACGGTCTAGTTTATACATGTACACATATAAAACTAATAGAAATATAATACAAATTGTACAAAGACGACAAAATTGATATCAAGTTTTGAAAAAGCAAAGTAATACTCGCATAAAATACCGTTTCCTTTCTCGACTCATTTTGAATGTAACCGCCGGGTGCAGTTTAAAAGATAAGTCAAATTTTGATTTTCTGTCATTTGTCGTTCTATTGAGTGGTTTAGTTGGTGATGGACACATTGGCCGTCCAGCAACCAAGCTCGTGTCCTTTCTTGTCTTTTAGGTGGGCCACCACGATGAAATCGCCCTAAAATATTAAACATGATATGCTTTAAAAAAAAATCCATTGTTATGGTGCGTCCAGCGGGACTTTGCGTCTGCGGAATTAGAATTGGTATAAAACATAGTAAACCCGGCGGTATTAATTCCGAAGGGATTACTATGTTTTATACCAATTTAAATTCCGCAGACGCAGACTCAAAGTCCCGCTGAACGCACCATTATTCATTGTTTTATAACACTGTTATAACGCTTTGTTTGTGTTTTATATTTCATTTAAGGAGTTATTTATTTAAGAATAATTATTATTGTTTTTTTTATAAACTTTATATCAAACAAAAATCATTTTTATATGAACAAAAGCGCGTGTTTACCGTCACCACGGCTTCAGTTCCCGGCAAAAACTGCTTGAAGTCTGTGACAATTTTGTGGGCTAAAAATAGAAGAAAAAAAACACATATGGAAATATTGACAAAATACATGTTTAGATATGTATAGAATTTATCTTGCATTAGCAACGATAGGAAATGTACAAGCCGTCCTTTTTTCGCATATTGAAGAAATATTATGTTTAAAGTTTTTTTTCTCGAAAACTCCATATTAAGTTATTCAAATATGACATTCGTAGACACTTTTGATAAAAATGTTCATTTGTCACTAAGCCATAAAATATCGAGAAAGCTTTTTCACGAACATGTTACCTAGCGGGTTTGATTAACTACGTTGCATACGGACAAGACATCCGCGGGACGTTGCCGATCGGTTCTAAATAAAATGTCTATAAACGATAAACGTAGGATCAAATGGCGATTTGTTTAATAGGTTGCTCGAAGCCTTAACACCTTGGATTAAAAATTTAATTTGTGTTATAATATAAGAATGGTATATATCATAAAACCACATTTATGAATTGTAATCTATATATATTTTTCATAATAGCATGTAAAACCCCAAAATATATAAGCTAAAACTCTATATGAATACATGAAGATATACATGGACTGTATATTGCGACGACTCAATAACCCAAAGCGATATTTGAGCAGTTAATCCCAACAAGTCGACGTTAATAAAGGTTAACGACACTGTCATGTTTTATAGATGATTTGATCAACCGTATACACTTCCTCAAGTGAATCGTTTTCGGTGCCGAAATTCCTTTTACATCTACTTCCTTAAGCTATATATTGGCTTTATCAAACTTTGTTATTGGCGTAGAATCTAAGCTGTTTATACAAGCATAAAATATATAGTTATGAGCATATCACAAAGACTGTCGCGTATTTAATCGAAAAATATTTGCCGATTGACTAGACTCTATCCTCATGATAGAATTGGGTAAACTTTATTTGCATAGAATCAAATAACACTTCAAGATAATTTCGGACGAAATGTAATAATCGTTCCTCAATAGTTAAAACACATGTTTCCATGTATTTTGTTTTTCGTTACCAAATTACATGTAGTATTGATCCCTGCGACAGTAAATTGTCGTTGAGTGTGTGCAGTGGTGAACGCTTAAGGGTAATAGCTGCTAATCAAAAATATTAAACTAGTACCTTATATTTATTTATTTCTGAATGTCGCAGTGATCGCTGGAAAATATCGCTTGACCCTTACGTACGCACCTGAGGGATTTTAGAGGTGCCACACATGGAGCGTTCGTTTTTTTTTACATTGTATGATATTCGGAAAAAAATAATTGCCATTCCAACGGTTCGGCTATCATATAACATATTTTTGGCGGCCCTGTTTTGATATTTCTGAATCCCTCGACAAGTTATGTGACATTGTCAAAAAGGCGGCTGAAGGACGTCACTTTGTGTTAGTTTAAATAAGTGTTAGTAAAAAATCAAATATTGATATATTATTTGTATATGAACATATTAAAACAAATATGACAACATCCAACGTACTTCCTTTGGTCAGCGGACACGACACATTGACAAAGCTGAGTGCCTGCAGGACGTCGCTTTCTTTTTTATTTTAATTGTTTACTCATTAAATTAATTTTATTCATAAATGATTATAGATAAATAAATGTAACGAAATACAACTCACTTTCTTTGGTCAGCGGGCACGTCACATTGACAAAGCAGAGGGCCTGCAGTACGTCGCTTTCTTTTTTATTTTAATTGTTTACTCATTAAATTAATTCTATTCATAAATGATTATAGATAAATAAATGTAACGAAATACAACTCACTTCCTTTGGTCAGCGGGCACGTCACATTGACAAAGCTGAGCGCCTGCAGCACATCGCTTTCTTTGCAGCTAACGTGTTTCTCATCCAACTTGTAGATGGGTTTGTCCTTGATTTGTGGAATCCAGACTTCGGCAGATTCTATGGCCTCCTCTATGGTCTGGTCTACAAAATGTATCAATTACACTATAGTCTAGGGCCTTTAATCAAGACTCCGTCATTCTCACATAGAATCTAGCCAATCACACGTTCTTTATAAAATGTAATACTGTATCTATGGACCATCATGAGGGGTTGATTAATTAATCAATATGCCTTGGTGATCAATATGGTCTCACGTAATTGTTCAACTAAAAGGTTTAACATTTTTCGTATAAATATGAGCTATTTTGATAATTGCAATAATTGATTAAAAAAACCTGCAAGGGGGTGGTCAAACTGCAAGCTCTTATTGTTGTTATGTTTTTTTTCTTAATAACAAAACTTTTTTTCAATGTGCTTGAAAACACGGTTTGCTACGCCATAGGGCAAAAAGCTCGAAAATGCTTTCCGTGTTGCTAGGCTCTTAAGGTCTGTTTAGTTCGAACATTTCGCCCTTAATTTTTCGCGCTAAAATATTTACGATTTGAAAATACGATATAAGATAGATTGTTTTATATAGTTTGTGTGGCACTATATGAAACGTCTTTAAGTTATCTATCATATGTGAAAATTTGGTTGCATTATGACTTATGGTTGCTAAGATATTGCATCATTTGTGAAAATCGCGGCGATTTTTACTTAAGATTCAATAACTAAGCAATCATTGGTTATAATACAATCACACTTTATCACATGACAACCAACGTAACAATGTTACAGATAACAGCAAGCAAACAATATTAAACAATCATTCACATATCGTATTTACAATTAGTAAATATTTTAGCGCGAAAAATTAAGGGCGAAACTTTCATACTAAACAGACCTTTATTGATTTAACGTTAACTTTTTCTTGCTTACAATGTTAATGATACCTATATAACACGATTATATGGGCTTTTTAAAAAGACTCACGGATTTTGATTTCAGCATTGATGGTGTACATCGTGTTGGGTTTGATGGCGAACGGTTTCCACGATCCGCTGATTTCAATCCCATTTTTGTATGCAGTATGGTTTTCTGGATAAAAAAAATCACATCATATGTTTACCATATGCTATACACACTTCATACATGTAAGATCGACACATATTGACTGAATTTATCATACACTTACACTTATATCAAATTATATCTTATAAGACAAAGAAATGTACATACAATGTATAAACATAAAAACAGAATCGATCAAATATAAGTGGGTAGATTTATACATATTAATCATCTAGAGGTACGAATGCTATCCAGTTGTAAAGCTCTGGATGTATAAAAATTACATCCTAAATAATGATTGAGTCTAAAGGTTTTACTTACTGCAATTTTCTATTTTCCCTATACTGGGATACGCGTCAGATATCGTGTTCAGTGCCAAAATCACGATGCAAAGAAGGAGCGCTTTGGTGACCATATTGATTCTGAAACGAACATGATACAATTCCTTTAAAAAATCAAGAAATTGATTATTTGAATAATTGTCGTAACTCAATTCAGCTTAACCATCATAATGCTATTCTAATTGTTTAAAATTTACTAAATTTCAAACAGCGTTACGACTCAAGCTGATTGAAAATTCGATTTAATTGAAAAATAAGTAATAATGTTAATCAGTCGAAATGACAGTTGGGTTTTAAAACATTATACCAATTATGTTCATAAGATACATATATATCATATGAACACAATTATGCTGTTCAATTTCACATACATATTATTGAAATTTGAAGCCGAAATTTCGGTATTAGTATTTCAATAAATTATCGCATGTTCTACATTCGAATTAAAAATACTTACAAAGATGTTTTATACTACTGCAGTCAAAGCCAATGTGAGAAATAAATTGAATATGCGATTCGTCTTTGTGTTTATACTTATATTCGTTTGTGTTCCTTATAAATAACGGTATTTCAACACATAAACATTTTATATCGCTTCCTCATTCGATTGCTACTAAGCGTAATAGTAATACCCCGTTATTTTCATAGTTTTATGACAATGTCCTTCATTTGATACATTTGTAATAAAAAATATGTTTTGTTTTAAATATTATGTATTCCAAACAAAAACTCTACTTTATTTGATTTCAAATTTACGAATTATATCCAAGAGACAAGTGAGACTGCAGGTAATTTACTACTTGCATATAGCAGCCTATATGTATAATCAATATGTATATGATATAAGCAGTTATATTTAGAAGGGGAATTTTTATTAGTATCTTGTTAGTATTTATTTAGGCCGCACATCATACTTCAGATAAGGGTTCGACTTGAATGCGCTATAAGACAGATGATCACAGTTTATGTAAAGCGCATTTGACTTGCTACTGTAACAATGTATTCATTTTAACATGTCTCGTTTAAAGCCTTAATTGCCCCTCAAACAGCACGCTTCATGGCGTTCCATTTTACAATTAAGATACACTTTGCTTTGGAAATCAAACGCCATCTGGCATCCGAAGTGGTAATACCCTAATATAATAGGGTTTGCATATATATAGAATGTAGATGTTCTGTTATAAATTATATAAATGCATGTATATGCAATATAATCGCGCCGTTAAGGGTGTGGTCACATTGAACAAACTAACCTCAAACCTAGCTTCAAACCACTTAAGGTCGTGGTTCCCTTTACATTAAAACCTTGCTGGATTGAAGCATAGTTTGAAGGCGCTTCAAACCTAGGCTACCTACAAACTACCCTTCAAACCAGAGACGGAAAGGTTAAATACCTACCTACACCTGTCTATGCTGGTTTGTAGGTGGTTTTAAGGTGGTTTAATAGAATAAAATTGTGAAAAATAAAACACAGGGATTAAAACCAAACGGAAAGTCTTTTCGAGCTGTATTTAAGTAGAATTTATTCTATTTGGTATGAGCTCAT
>LQRL01145245.1:9615-20542 GCA_001703475.1 Hydroides elegans | reverse complement strand
ATAGCTCATCAGGAAACGGAATGTTTTGAAATAGTCTGATCTAAAAAAGCGCTCGCGCCTTCGGCGCTCGCAATCAGAATCAAATATATGATAAATCCAGAAAACACAATTGACAGGCAATTTTAGGTTGTTGACATTTTTGATATACACTCTATACTATAACTGAGCGCACTGGTGTCATTTACCGGGCGCAGTATTTGTGATATAGAGCGCCCGAGGGTGCTCAATCTTAGAGTGACATACATACCTACCATTCACCATTCAATTATGCCCATTGCGACCTAAAAATCCGCCGTGCGACCTGCTGAAAAAAACAGGTCGCACGGTTGCGACCTCGAATTTAAGTTAAGGTACAGCCCTGAAACGATGTGATTTATCGAGGATAAAGACTTAGGCCGAAATTGATCTTTTCGACGAATCATCGTTTAAGATGAGAGGTTTTACTTCCTAGATACTTCCCCCAAATATTGAAAAATAAATAGCTATTAGCTTGTGAGCGGTCAATCATTAAGATGGCGAACAGTGGTCTGTAAGAATTAGACTCTAAAAAGCCCATGTTGGTTACTCTCCACCTGTCAGTCGCATACATACGTTAAGAGCTACATGTATTTAGAGCCAACGCCATACCTCTTGAAAACATAGGGGCCCGAACAAAAATCCAACGATACCCAAACATATACTCGTACTTGTATTCTTCCAGACCTTCAACTTCTTGAACGTTACTTTAATATAATATGTTTTGAAATACCCATACCATTCACTAAAATCGAATCACTCATTATGTGACATTGACCTTTTGTAGAGGGCACTATGGCCCAATACGCTGGAAGTGCAGGGAAAACATACCTGCGGGTGCTCTATGACTACAAGTACAAAGGGCATGATGGTAAGAGTTCAATTCCATTGATTTGATGTTTGAACTATTGTGTTCATGTATGGTTATCACCTGGTTTTAATTCGGATGCCTTATATATGAATATTAACTTAACTTATTAGGTTAAAATAGAAAGTGATTTCGTGATTTAAGCGGTCTTTATCACAGCAACAAGAAAATGATATATATTTTGTTGTATCTTATATTTTACCATTTCCAAGGTGCCGACATTGAAATCAAAGTTGGAGAGGAGTGTTTGCTTCTTAAGCAGACCACCAAAGAGTGGTGGTATGTACTCAAACAAGGCGATCGCATGCCTATCTATGTAAGTATTGTTGATAACATTGCCACATCTTATATCTCTCAGTGATGCCGAAAGTTTTATTTAGTTATGACGAAAACTCTGTCGTATCATAAAATATTATACCTCCGAGAAATATTTAGAATAGACAACACTTGTAAATAAGTTGAAGTTCGATTGATAATTAAGTACATTGTATTACAATCGGATACATATGATATAACACACGATTCGCAGTGCCGTCACAAATAGTGAAATATTACAACATAATATTTACAGGTACCATCCAACTACATGGAAGAAATCCATAAGACTGTGATAAACCTGGATGGCAGTACTCCAGCTGGTGATCCAGCAACACAACCAACACAACAAACCCAACAACAACATCAACAACCACAAAAGAAGAAAGGTCCGCCACCTGAAGTGCCCAAAAAGACCAAGAAAATCCCTCCCAAAGCGCCACCGAAACCGTCAAAGCTCATTCGCAAACCTTCCGTCGAGGACGAGGTCTTAAAGGAACTCGATAACATTCTTGAGCATGCGTTTGACGGCGAGCCAATCGCTGAAGAGGATGAGACGCCAGTGGCGCCGCCAAGCGGTGAAGTGGCGCAAAAACGCGATTCGAATTTATCTTCAACCGGAAGTAGTTTGAGTAGCAGCGGCAAGCGACTGTCGAGTTCCAATTCCCAGCCGTCGAGTAAAACGAACTCGTTGAATCGCAACAATGGCGGTTTAAGCAAGACAAATAGCTCATCGGACTTTAATAAGGTAGAAAGCTCAAATGAAGAATCAAAACGTGATAGCGTGTTCACGCGCGAAGACAGCCCTGGCGCCTCTCCCTCAACACCAGAACCTGGCTATGGAGATAGCAGCGGAGATAACTTATCTCCCACATCCGAAAAGTCACCCTCCCCTCCCACTGTCTCAAATGAAAGCTCAAAAGACCCCGGAGATTCGGGAATATCAGAAGGCAGCACAGAGTGTCTGGATAAGAAAGGAAGCGTTGTTGAAAAGACTTTGGATGGTAAAGCGGAAGAGAGCATAGATGAGAATATTCCAGTAGATGATGAAAATGCGAATGAAGAATTACCGGATTATGAGAATTTTAATTTTGTCAAGAAGAATGTTCTACGGGTAAGTAGGTTTGTGCATTTTTAACAAGTATAATAATTACAGCATATGAATGGGCTATCTTGTTTACATTGAAGCAGGTAGCGTTCGGTAGCGTTTTTCGTAATCGATCTAATATGCAAGATGTGTGGGTTCGATTCCTGCGACCAACATCTTACCTATCAGCGCAATGTAAAAAAATAATAATTATTATTATTCCAAGATCTTCCCGATTAGAACTTCAAGAATATATGGGTCATATTTTCAAACCCCGGTTCACATAGGATTTATGATTGTCTTCAATAATATCATATGTATATTCATTCATATTTTTTTGTCCCACCAGGATTCCAAAAGCACTGACGATCCCAACACGCCCTTGCCTGACTACGCCAACCTGTCGGAGATCCAGGCCCGCATCTTCGCTGAGCCCCCGCCCTCGGAACCGGCCCCTGGAGCCACGCCCATACGCACTGTAAGAGATTAAGAAATTAAGGCACTTTGTTTTGCATGCAAATTGTTCGTTAAGTTTAAAGGTATGGGTTAGTTAAGGAGTTCTTGACAAATCATTCAAATTATTTTTGCATGGGTTTCCACACATTTCGTCTTCGCCTCAGATTAATGAGTAGAAGGATCACAAATATTAAAATCTAATAGCTTTTAAACTAGCTGAGGTTATACATGCATTTCTTTTTTGCATGGGTTTCTTCAATGCTCTCACGTTTCCTCACAGATCAAAAAGAGGGAGGAGCATAAGGACCACCTGGACCCATATTCTGCGCTATAACTTTAACCTTAAACTTGCACTTTTCCCCATCCTTTTACATTGGTTTCAAGGTTTAGGTAAGGCTTAAGTGAAGCGGAGAATATGGGTCCTGATGTTTGATTTAAGAGGTTTTGGTATAAACCCTACGAAGGTCTCTAACCTAATATTATTTTTTTTTGCATGGGTTTTTACATTGGCTCCTCACTTTTTCCCTCCATAACAGATTAACGAGTGGGAGGAGCATAAGGACCACGTGACCGGAAGGAGTTATTACTTCAACACAGTGGCACGTGACTCCACGTGGCAGCCGCCATATTGTTTTACGCTCAGAAAGAAAGGGGCGGCACCGGTAGGTTGTGATTTCCCGGATAAAATATATAATTAAGTCGAATCCAGGTCAAAACGCAGCCGATCAAATCGTCCCCGGTCAAAGCGACTCTTTGCCAACGTAAGCCATAAAGTCATCCATAAATAAGAAAGTGAGTGAACACTCGTTGATAGTTTAACTGTTAGTAAAACCACGAGTACAACTGTTTACCAACATTCTTTGAAATCTATTAATTATACTTTTCTAAATGTTAGCCTTGGAACTTTATGGCACATGTTGAAAAATACGGCGTCAGTTTGACCTGGGATTGTTACTAGCTACTTTTATCCGGATATCGATATAATCACTTATTACATGTTATCTGTAGTATTCTGTACTAACATTCATGAAGTACTAACTTTTGAGTGGGATATAAAGTGTGCAGTGTAAAAGTAACTTTTGAATAATATCTTTATTGCTTACCTGGATTTTATATACGTTTCTGCTATATAATATTCATGTTTAACAAACTGTATATTGATATATTATATAAAAATCTGGCAAGCATTAGGAAAATCGTAAGATGTGTCAATCGTGCCATTAAATATTTTGTACATTTTGTAAGCCGCCTTTAGAGATAATGAAATCTTACACCTCTTTTACCTGCCAATAATATTTTCTTAGTCGCAAGTAATTCGATCTACACAAATACATGTATATATTTAGTTGTGTCAGTGCTTTGACATTGTTAGTGTATTATTTGATAATTTACCAAATAAAACTAACATGTCTATGTCATAACTTACCAGTTTTGCGCATAATATATTTTACCGCCTATTAACAAAGTAACATGCTTAACTAACTTAATGACTATCGCCTTTTGTCATTTTGGACGATCCCTTCATAACATATTGTGTTAAACCTCACTAACAATATAACTAACAGGTGATGTTTCATTTTAACATTTCTATTATACCCAACCCTTTCGCTCGCCAACCTACATACACAACAGCGTCAATCCCAGGACTCCTGCAAACGCGTGGCCAGCTTCACCAACACTTTCGGTACACCAATTGACCTTGACCCTTTGAATTCAACCTCGGAAGGTCACGGAGGAGGTCATGAGAGCATGACCTTTGATTCGGATGAATTCGACGCCTTTTCGGAAGCTGTCGGTTATGGTGGAGTACAAAGTGGGGCGAGCAGGGGCAGTGCTTTGTGGGCGCGATTAACACAGCTTGCTAAGGTTTAATATCTGTTGTTTGTATTCAATATCATCATATTTATGGTACATTGATGATATTGATAAGTGACATATTTGAAGGGTTCCATGTATAACGGTACATTTGGCCCTGTGAGTTGAAGTGAATCATATGACTCCTGATCTATGCCATTACTAAAATGAACCTTTTCATCCTCCGTAAGTAATATTTCTGCAATTAAGGTAAGAGGAGAATGGTATGTATGAAATACAATGTACCTGTGTATATCTTGCTCAAAACAGCTTAGTACCTTTATGCATGGAACCCGTTCCTGTGCATTTATGTACATTTTCATATACGTTAATAATAACTAACAGAACTGATATATAGTTAAGGTTACCTGCTAACTTTGAGCGTTGCTACTCTTTTAAATGTGTATTGTGTTTTACAATTAACAATTATAACAATCAAGCTTCTGACGTGTTGTATCAAATTAATATTGAATGATTTTGTGCACTGATGGCACTTTATGAAATCTTATGAAATTTTTGCTTTGCTAACTTTCGAGATGCTCTTACTTGGTAACGTGTTTGATATAACAATTCCTCACATAAACAATTAAAGCATGTCAGCTGCAATAACCATGTACGAAAATAAAATAAACCGGTAACTACATATTGTTTGTTGCTTTAAATAAATTATTGCGATTTTGATCTATAGCTCAGTACTGTATATGATAGCAAAACGATCTGGTAACTGGAAATCGAATGCAGGGTGCGTATAAATACCTGAAAATTCCTTGTAAATTCTTGGAAATCGGCTTGAACACCATAGAAAGCCCTTGAAACCGCCCGTGGAAATTCTGTACGCACCTTCACTTCTAAGATATAAACTTCATATCCATGTTGATTTTGCTTTCTATCGCTCTATACTAGGACCCTGAACAAAGTCACTTTGTTATGCCTCAACCACAACCAGTCGTGCATTTACCCCGCGGATGGACAGAAGAAAAGACGGACGATGGCACCATGTACTATGTCAATCAACACACCATGGAGAAAGTAAGAAAAGCAAATCAATTTGAGTAATCAATTATAATAAGTAAATCTTTATTATAACTTGTATATAATAGTGTTATGTCAATCAGCATACCATTTAGAAAGTAAGAAATACATCCATATTTAAAATGATAAGGATCTCAAACATTTACTAAAACTTTCAATATATACAATATGCAACATACTGTTATGTAAACCATTAAACTATAGGAAAATTAAGTCATTCATGCTAGAAACATTTAAACTTATGATAAACGGCGTTCAATATTTAAGTACTTCTTGCTCAACATAACGACAATAAGCACACAAGTTTAAGTTGAGCTCCATAACAATTACATATAATAAAGCCTATACATGATAAAGTCTGGGGCACATCTAATACAGTTTTCTTTCTTTGCAGTGGCGCAGTTCCGTGAGTCCATCGGGCAAGACTTACTTCTACAACGAGAAATCAGGAGATTCGCTGTGGGAACTTCCCGAGGTATCGCTTTCGTTTTCTCTCATTTTGGTTTCGCTTTCGTTTTACATGATTTTAACACTGAACCGCCGCCGTAAATGATATATTGCGAGAGTGATATATGAGATATATGCTTACCGTGTCCTGCAAATAAGATAATTATGCAATCAAACCCTATATAGTTTATATATACAATGTATTCAAGGCTCTTGAAAAAAAAACAGATAATTATATTTTCGCTTGACAAATATATATATTTGAACTATATTAATGCGAGTGTTGCAGTGTATGTCTCAACGCGTATATGCTCAAAGTGCATTTTTGGCTTTCAATGCCTTGCTGTAAAGTAAAAATCATAAGGCATACATTGTACTTTTTTTGCTGATAAGTAAATTTAGATGTCTGATATTGGAGAAACAAAACATTAATATAATTTTTCTTCAAAAGATTTGCTTTATGAAATAGTAAAATGCAATGTATAAGATGGCATGTTTTCATCAACATTTTATTGTGAAATTCTGTGGCTACAAAATATATTCTTTTCTTCATAAATAACAACCCTTTATGCATATATAAAATTGCATAGCTATCTTTATTATGAGCTTTGTTGCGAACGCCTTAAATTATATGTTAACATTTTCCTTATAATGCTTAAACCATACATAACCTATCTAATACTGATAACTGTATATCAATGTTAACCATTTCCTTTTAAAATGTTTAACCTTTTGATAATATTTCATATTAAACAGACGTTTTCTTTCTGAACGACGGAAGCCCTGCTCGATCCATAGATCCTAAAAGACCCCAAAATGTTAAACATAAACATTCATCACAACTTCGGAGACTACTTTCTACGTCCGACGTATCCGATTTCGTCATCAATTTTTGGACTATTTTGAACGTCTCCAACTCAAATGCCTCCAAAAATTTAGTGAACTACTTTTCCAGGTATCTCGATCCATCCGCCCCATGTCAATGCTAGGCACCCCAACCATAAGTAGTCCGGTGGCCCGTTTGCGCAACAGTAATTCGCCCCTTGTACAACGCCGCCATCCTAACCCAACCGCATCACATAACAGCAGCACAAAAAGTAGTTCGTCGCGTATGTCGTGGGCGCCGGGAGATAGTCCCTCGTTGCAGCCGCGCATGAATCGACAGTGGATGGGCGGAGGGATGTCGCCGGCCGCATCACGCCGAAATCAGGCTTCGTCTTACTCCGCAGCGGTGATTAACACGTGTTTTAATGTTAACCTGTTGTAACCGTTTTAGATGTGGTTGCCCGAATATGAAGCACACGCGATAGAATAATGTAGTCGCGATATTTGACATGGAAAATTACTTGAATATATATCACTTATGAACACGGCTTTTTAGAATGAAATGCGATTTTTACGACTTCAGGTCGCAGTATATCGTAAAATGTTGCGTTTATTTCTATATTAATTTATTTCGTACACACGATCGTAAGACAAATAAGATCAAATGCAATGACAAACAAATAATCACGGAAAAATTGTGTGGATATTCGGGTAATCACGGATAAATGTGGTGTCCGGTGTCTCTAGTTTGTGTAGATTATGTTGTGTTGATCTGTATCGTCTAACAAAGTATTAAATTCATCATTGTTGTTGAGTCCATGGACCGACTCACTTTCCCCCACTCTCACTACAGACGGCGCAATACACGTTCATTTATTATAAATCCTCAGCTGCCTTGATATCTGCGTGTTAACGCTGCACATTAGTTCATTTGCTTGCTCTTCTAGAAAATAAAAGCTTGTGCGGATGCGCATGATTATATTGCATTTAGCTCATTTGTATATAATCTATGATTTGTTTGTTTCATGAATGATATGCTTGTTATACCTCAGATCTAACGAAAATAAAATCCTAGGGGATACTTTCATTTTTCTTTCACACAAAATCACCCTCCGTTCTTTCGTAAAATTAGTGCTCTGTGTTTATGTATGTGTGTTGATTACTCTTGCACGATTGATTGAAAGCGTTTCAAATCGACTTCAACTGAACGAAGAAAATTTAGTCGAAAACTTGGTTTCACTTTCACAAAATTGTCGGTTTGTAAAGAATTATATGTGTTTTGTAGATCTACATGTAGTGTAGACTTTGTAAACCAATAATGTGTGTGCACGTGTTTTTCAATTAATATGTTGAATTAGTCACATGTTCTTGAGAGCCATAGCGTTTCTTGCTGGATATGAAATTAATTTATTTATCTTGATACTTTCAATTACCCTGTTTTACATATTAAATTACAGGTTTATAAATTTCGTTATTAATACATGTACTTTCTAATGTTTAGATATACCTTCAATAACATACTGGATACCTATATAACTGTCTTCTTAATGTATTTACATACTTAATACCTACTTTTACATTTTATCTGATACATGTATAACGAAATAATCTCATGAAACGAAAATATTAAATGTGACTATTTATCTATTTATAATCTTGTCTTGTTGATCTTACAGTTGGCGGAACAGGAAGAGGAGGGGCGTGATACGGTTCCGGAAATGAATTCAGCCAATCACAGCGAAGAAGCCGATTTGTCGTCGTTAATGCGCAGGCGCAAACAGGTGCGTGCGCAAAAATATATTTTGATATGCGCAGTTTGATGTTTTGACGTGAATTATTTGGAAAGATACATCATGAACATATAAGATAAATTGTAAGTTTTTTGATAATGAGATACAAATTAATAAGCTCCTTTTATTTATGTTGTCATTTAAATGCGAATATTTGTTTTTGCAAATTTATTTTATTGAATGATTTAGAACTTAGAACTATAGATAGCTGTATTTTACGTTTGAATGCTATTGTGGCTGTGAATATTTGCTTTTAAGTTATTGGCATCATTTAGTTCCTCCTTTGCATTGGTGAATTGATGTGTTTATTTGCATAAACTTGATAGTGGATAAAACCAAAAAATGAAAATATAACTTCTCAAAGCAACTTTGTTCATCATAAACAAAGATTATAGGCACTTAACCACTAAACTTCTGCCAACACCAACAATGTGATTCAATATGACCTTCAATGTGTAAATTGCCTGTTATTCAAGGTCAAATGATAGTCTTACATGTAGACCACGAGATAAAACAGTTTATGGAACACTTTCTTGTAATAGCTTAAATGAAAGCTGCATGTAATGTTTTGCGACAAGGCTGTAGATTATCCAATGACTCACACATTCAAGATTTTTAGAAAACATGTTAGGCCCTACCGTTTATAAACCCCTAATGTGTTTGAGCAATTTAATGGTTTAAGCTAATTTTCCAAATCATTTACCTTTAAAACAGATAGTGAAATATAACCTCACAAATAAGTACATATTTAAGATCGTTCGTGTGTATGATTCATATTTGTGTAATTATTCAAAAGAGAAAATCCACTATCAAGTTTATTTTTACTTCCTCAATATGTCGTGACTATATTCAATATTGAAGGTCATGTTTTTTTATTCCATATTCGTATTTGTATGTTTTGTAACTTGCTCTTACCATGCATTAAGTTGGAAATGGTGTGTTTGGTTTAAGTAACATTCCCTCCCGGTAAAGGTAATTTCTGGGGTGGTATATAATGAGAGTAAAATGGGACTACGATAAGCAATTTTTTCGACATCATTTTTGTTCAATAAGTTCAATGGTATTGCTATAAAACAAACAAATAATTTAGCTGAATTTACCATTAGATTAACTTATATTAATTCAAGAATTTTAATGATGAGTCGACCATGTGTACTTTAGTAATCGTTCCTTGCGTGCACAGTCTTAATTAATCAGTCATTAATTATTGACTGGATAACTCCCTTCCCTCCCCAATCCCTTTAATTTGACTCCACCCCTCCCCCATTAAACAGAGAAATCGGCGCCACCTTGATTTAGACGTTAATGTTGATGATTGTCACCGTTTCTTTTCTGATAATAAAAAAATAATCCATCCACCGTAACTTTTCTTATCATAAAAAATTAATCCATCCATGATTTTTTCCAACAACCCCCACCCAATATAACCAATATCCATAAATAGCGCGCGAAAACGGCGCCCACCTTGTTCGAAGATTCCAAACAGCAGCAGGAATTTCTGGCGAAACATGCTGCCGAATCTGGCCGCAGAATGAGCTCCGATCCACCCAAAGGCGGCATGGTAATGAGCACGGATAATGGAGACACACCACACCACTTTTGCTATATTTTTCTCTATATATTTTTTTCACATTTTCTTCATTGCAAAATATATATTGTGCATACCTAATTTATGTGTATAAATATCATGTATCATTATGTAGATTTTTAGAAGCAGAAAGATTATTTGCTCTTTAGTAGAACTTGTTGCTTTTTACATAAATGTACATAACTTTATTGTACTTTATCTACATGTGTATTTAATGTGACATATTTAGTATTTTTCAAAGCTGCGATTTTCCTAGTTTGGTTCTTTTATAAGATTCTTTCAGCTCTCAGAACTACCTTCTTGGTTTTCTTCTTACTGGATCGCTTGATATAATTTTGTAATATTTGTTACACATCTAACTTATTTTTATTTCAGTCTCGGGGCATTTCACATCACATCGATTTCACATTCTAATGTTTTATACATTTCTCTTATGTTATAGACCTTTACTCTAATGTAGTCAATGTCAAAATTGACTAACAAAAATGATCTAAAAGCACTTATAATCGCATGCTTAGCGCACATTGATATAATGTTGAAACATAGATAACCTGTATGATATAAAACTGTATTAAATATTTAAATATATATTGAACATATATTTGACACTTTAAGATACATTTGCAATCTGCTATTTCATCGGGAAATGT
>LQRL01145238.1:8766-29297 GCA_001703475.1 Hydroides elegans | reverse complement strand
AAGGTCGGCTGAGTAGGCATGGTTTTAAACGGATTCACACTTTGAATGACATATGCTTAATGCATAGTTGTATTATAATTTATGAATAGTAACACTTATAATTATGTGAATATTTATATATCCGTAAATCGAATTTCTTGTGTTGCTTGGCCTTATGAAATTTTGTATAGCGTTTTGCTTATAGCTATGTACTGAGTGTACATACAGAAAATCAATAGAGTCAATCAATAAATACAAAAGATCAAAAGATTGCTTTCGCACCTATCTTTTTAATTTGACAATGTTTGAATTTATACTTTTTTACTACCTAAAATTACCCACCTACCCAGAGTGAGACTGGTCCCGATGTCAATATTTTATAGCAGTAAGACAAATAAAAAGACATATAAATCAATAATGATATTCGTAACCACTATATATATTTCATATTTATTTTGGAATATAACTAATCAGGAAATTCAGTAAATGAATAATTGATTTGCAGACAATTAAAAGCCATTGGCCAGACATGCAGCGCTTTCGGTCGTAATCTTGATGTTGAATCTCATGGTGACTCCATTCCTGATATGATCACTCTCCTGCAGGTAACTTAGGCTTTTTTCCCTTAATTCATCCATATTTTGCATTTAAAATTTCGTAAATACCAGTAAAGCAAATAAAAAACAATGTTTGATATAAATAAAATGATTATCACTAAAATTCTATGTATGAGATGATTTCGTAGCAGTGTCGAAGTAACTATGTATAAAGATTAAAGAAAGGAAAGTACTCAAACTTAGTTTAAAATGAAAAAGTTTAGTATGCATTTTTGTATGTAATACATTTTATTGTTTTTATTGTTTCAGCATTTTGTCCAATTCCTACCAAATGCTCAAGCGGGCAAACCATGGCTTCTTGGGCTGCTTGAAGCTTCACAAAACTCCGCCGACTTCACCACGACCACTAAACATGACCGTGACTTAGAGAACGATCTCATTCTGGATATTGCAACATCACTACCTCCTTATCTCTATCTAGTGAACAATTTACGGCAAAACCAGAGCATTCCATTAGATACAGTAGTAAGCAATGTTATTTTTCGCATTGAACGTTTACTAAATTTACCAGATTGAACATATCTGTTAATGTGAAATACTAATGATTTCTGATTTGTATATTATAAGTATATTTTAACGTCAGCTACAAGCGTTTCAAATTTAAGAAGGCTACGTTTTAGCTTAACTTTTTCTTTTTCCGTTTTCAATCAAATGTGAAACATATATTTTTTAGTTTCAATCCAAAGATTGTTCATATACGTTATAGGTTAAAATAGTCTTTAGATCTTACATCGAAATTGGGTTGTAGGTCGATGCCATCCAGAGCACTTGGCGAGACCGTTGCTGCGAGGGCGCGTTTCTTTCCCTGCAGTGGACATTGTATTTGCTCCAGGGCCTCGTTGTGACACAACATCTCGACTATGATGTCGCTAGTCTCATGACCAAGTGTCCGTTGCTGGCTGCTTCTCTGCAGGTATGTTGGTTGATGGCGGGCAGGCTTTATAGTATGGTGGAACGATCTTTAAAAGTAGACTATGTCTTAATGTCAAAAGGCAGAAAAATGATTATGGTTGCTTTAACTCATATTATATGCGATTATTAATATAGGGATAAAACACGACTGTGAGTTTGTATAGCTGATTTAGAGCGAAGAAGAAGCTATTACAAACCGAACGCCGAAGGCGTGAGTTTTGTAATAGTTTCTTCTAAGCTCTAAATCAGCTATACAAACGAATAGGAGTGTTTTATCGCTATTATAACAGTTGAAATTATTGCATAAATACATTAAGTTTCGAACTGTATAAAAAAATTCCGAACAATTAGTCATGATTATTACTTTTTATGACGTTTTGTTTAAATACTTGTGTGGAGCCAGCATGCAGAAACTGTACTGCAGTATTCGCTCAAAATGAGTCACGCTTATTAGCCTCTCCTCATTTGCATATTGAATGCTGTACAGCGTGTTCTATTGCAGAATCGAAACGTCTCAAACTATAAAGGGTATATAGCGAAAAAATATCGCATCATGTTATAATAACTCATATAAACGTTTGAGCAAAATCTTGTTTTTAAATTGTTTGGAAAACTATTAACTCAGACTTTGCAAAATATAAACTAAAATGTTTCGTCTTAGTTCCATTCAGAGAGCGTTGGTCTAGTCATATTCATGTCGGAGGTAGATGGGGATCTGAGGACGTGTCTTCAGGACACACGCTCATTGCATTCACTTTGCAAGAGGTAAGCATGGAAACAGTTTTGGTTCGTCATAAATAGATATGCATTGTAATATCATGATGATATAGTCTTAAGTATCATTAGCATTTTTTAATAGGTTGTTGAAGGTCATACGAACTTAAATAACTATCATACTCCGATATGGTTCATAAGAGTGTCATATTTTCCCTCATCATATAGTTCAGAAACATATGTTGACATTCTAAGACGCGTGTTATATATTTGACTGTATTTTGGTTTTCCTTTGCAGTTTGCTCAAGCGCAACACAGGTGGATCTGGCTTACAGAATTATGAGTCGTATCTTGCTGCAGCAGCTTTGCTCGCTCATTTAAGTCACAAGTAAAATGTCTCCTGTTTCTAAAATTGTACTTAGAACTGTATCTTGCTAATGACTGTATAACATCAGACAAACTATATAAAACAAGGCGAACTGTATTAAAAAAGATCAACTTTATTAAAAAAATATATATTAAAATGTGTCATTTAAAAAATGAATCCATGGAAATTGCAACATATTTGATAATATTATTTGATGTAATTGTTTAATTTATAAATGTATTAAGACAATGTATGTCAAGTTCCTTTTGTAGGAGTGAAGAATACGAACACGACGCCCTTCTTGCACTATTAGCAAACTACGATGATATTTGTAAATGGCTAACCCTTTTTCTTTCGGCCAAGCTTTCTAATGACATGTTCACCGGTTATGTAAGTTAAAAGAATTAATCATTTGAACTAGACTATTTAATGATAAGTTGAACCAAATGTTTGCTATTAATATGCCTATGAAAATTACATTTTCAAATAGCATGATTGAAATTAATTAGAATCCAGTTGTATTGAATGTTTTGAATAGCAATATCAACCAAATACTGTAAATCAGTTTGAGTTGATCGAATTTTAATAAAGCTTCTAATTTCATTATTTATATTAACATACAAAATAGTAGGCATATGCAGGGATGCATTTGGGCTGCGCCATTGGGCAAATGGCGCAGAAAAATTGCCACGGGCGCACTTTTCGGTAAACAGTGCGCCCGTCATGGCGCACTTTTTACCCTTTGGGCGCACTTTTTGAAAATGTATGCGCCCGACTTTTCACATTTACTTTATATTTTGGAAAAAATGTTTCCTTTTACTTGGTCAGTTTTTTTGTCCATTAAGTGCACTATGCAGGTTAGCCAGCGTCAGGGAAAATCAGAAAATTTCACAATCATTTTAAAAATCCGAGAGAATCAGGAAATCTTGCCCTTTTTGGAGAAAATCAGGGAAAAATCAGGTGATTTCATTATGGATAAAGGGAAAAAAATCAAGGATATATTATTTTTTTTTTAGTTCCCTGAACATTTATATAAATGATTAGTTCATTTTCTTTTATTTCCTTGAAAATTTTCGCTCGCGCCTTCGGCGCTCGCATATTAAAAGATTCCTTAAAAAGTTCTTGCGTCTTCGCCGCTCTGATATTGAATAATTATATGTTATATATAAAGTACCAGTTTTTTTCTATGCCATTATCGATCTTGGTTCATGGAAAAGAATCAGGGGCGAAACTAAATCTGACTGGAGACTGGTCACCCTGACAATGGTAGTTAAAATAGGATTTTGCCTGGATATATGGTTCTTACTCTTGGATATATATGAATGGGCGCACTGAGAAAACATCGGGCGCACTTTTCGGAAAGGAGTGCGCCCCATGGGCGCAAGATTTTATCTGGCCAAATGCATCCCTGCATATGGATTTTTTTTACCGGGTACATAAATAAAAGAACAATATGTACAAGTATAATTTAAAATGCAGGACAACCAAACTTCACATGTTCGGCTTCTCAACCGAATCTTCGTGCATCACCCTGAGGTCTTTGTTGGATCCTATGACTCGTCCTCAACCAATTTTGAATCTGCCTTCCCTAGTCGCGTCGGTCGCCTACTACCTTTCGTAACATTACGGTAGGGTGATTTAAAATATATATTTTTTTTTAAATGAGAATACATGTTTTATATCTAAATAGATGTGAAAAAAAAAATTAAATGTAATTTTGATTTATATATAATTAATGTATTGTTTGATTCGAATACATATTTTAGTAGAATATAACGCATTATAACCGATTTATTTTATATAAAGTGCACATATCATACTCATCACTCAAATTAAGCAATGATTTCATATCATGAAACACGATCAAATACATGTATACATATTTTTGCAGTTGCTTGAAGACCTCTGACCGAGAGACGGAACAGCGGCTGTGTCAATCTGTGGAGTGCATTACATCTATGCTGCAACTTCATCGCAAGGCGGCTCTTTTGTACGGGGACGGAGTGATGCAGAACCAACATTCAAAACTGTCCAACCGAGATCAGGTGAGTTTTAGGCTCATTCTTTTGTTACCATGGTATGTTTGTAGTTTATTTTAGATCACTAGAATACAATTCAATTTTGTTCTTTAAATGTATAATAAATTTCAAATGACTTTATGATCAGGTTACACATGAAATGTAACAAGCTCTATTTTTATTTGAAAAATATTTTCTGCTTATTCAATATTGTCCAATCGTTTTCAGTCAACTGGCATTGGTGAATTTCTGACCCTCACAAACTTCATTAAGTCGTGTATAAGAAAAGCCCCACATACAGTAATGTATCAAGTTGATAAGGTATATATGCCTGTGTCATGACGTATAATTATTCGAGGGTTAACAAAATAAAGGGTTGATATTAATGTTTAATGTGCAAGAGCCATCTACGAAGCCCAGATTCAATTTTCTTCATAAAATGATCACATATCTAGAATGATAATTATATATAATTATAAATTATGATTTTAACTTTTGCTTTTCGAATGTTATTTAGGTTTCAGCATGGACATCTTGAATAATTCAATGCCAACTTTCATTTACAGAGAGAAGTTGAGAAGAGCGACCCAGATATAAGGATGTTATTTTACAAAGAGAGATAGCTCTTAAAAGACATGTTTCTTGGCGATAAAGAACGTATGAAAAACGGTTCGAGTACAAGAACAATAACAAAACAAGGGCAGTGCTGGACAAGCGCTGTAATTACGCCGTCGCCAGAAAGCAGATGCTACCATGGAGCTGCCGCGCATGTCTTCGTGCGCCATTCCTTCCACGTATAAAGAAATACGAACGCATATTGGCCAGAAGTTAAGTAGATGGATATTTCTTTATGAGTTTAACTCATATATACCCAAGGCGTAATTTGCCTTCAACTAAGATATGAAAAAGACTGCACATGTTGACATGAACAGGCTTTGAATATGCACATGGTTGGAGAATTCGTTGGACTGCTAAAATTCTCTGTGATCTAGCGTGTTACTTTTGCACTGTCTTAATAAATAAATGATTGGAAATCCAAGTAAAAATTCAATAATAAATAAAAGTAAAAGCATTTGTTCTTTTTGCCTTTATTATATATTTTCAGCATCATATAACATTATGAGTATACAGTGACTATACAAACTGGTCTTTGCAACAACAAATCTTACAGGGTATCAACATCGATGTAAATATATTTGATAATAAACTTAACGATCATATACAAACCTAAACTCTCAACATCTAAAACAATTCATTTTCAAACTGAGGATATTTGATCTTATATATTCTCTTGAAACATTCAATGCCATTTTCATAATATCATAAAGCCTATTATAAGTTAAACTCATTTGTAATATACTGCTCGAACTGGTAGTTGTCATTTGCTTACCACTCTTTCATCACTAAAGGAAAATCAAAATTTAGTATTTGTTATCTGTGGTCGTTGTTCTTTTTTTTTTTTTTCATGACACAAAATATTGATATAAAGAAGGACAATGAAAAATACATTATTATATAGTGAGGATTACAAATATTGATTCTATTTGTAGAGAATGTGAAACTTTGATACACTGCAACTAGAACAACTTGTTTATTTGCACTTATATAGTAGAACCTTGAACACATTTCTTATTGACTAGTTCATATACAGAATAAAACACATTCTATCATGATGTATCATTGCGCCGATACAACTATACATATACTGTAGAACCCCGTTTTAAAAAAAATATCGGGACCCGACCGACAAAAACTGTTCGGTGTAGCCGATTCTCTATTTTTTATACAATTTATTAAACAAATATAGAGATTTGACTAAAAAATACCGGTTTGAGGTAAAGGGAGAGTTCCGTATATCCGTATTCAGTTTAACGATTATTTGATGTATTTGTTACAACCGTCCCCCAAACATTTATTCCTAATTTACAGTATATGGACAGTTACGGTTGTGTTTTGTGTGATTTTTATGAACACATAAATATATACAACAAAAAAAAACTATGCTTTCACCGTATCACACTGCCTGGTCTTTCTTACGCCTATATTCTAATGACATTACTTCCTAGTTCAACAATCACCAATCAATCCGCAACCATTTGCAGAGTTCAGGATTCAGACCAGTTCACAGTACAAAACTTTATTAAATATACCAGTATGTTGCAATATTTTCATTCGATTATGTTTTTTTCTCTAAAAACCTTCCCACTCCACGCTTAATCTCCATCCACAGATTCTGTCTCTGATTCCCGTCCGTCCCTGTTTAAGCCTCGTATGTGAACATACTGAACGCTCTTCTCCGTAAACGGCACAATAGGCTGAGTATCCGTCTGTTCTTTACGGCCCCAGGGCTGTGCGAATAACCCTTCCACTTCCTCCAGGCTCTTGCCTTTGGTCTCGGGTAGCACAAAGGCGAGGAAGACCATTCCCACTGTCGCCAGGCCCGCATACAACCAAAAAGTGCCTATGTGGGCAGAAAATGAAATACATATATGCGGCTCTTATCTAATTCTTTACTACATATATTTGGAAACTGAAATACTCTTTATTGGCTATCAGTTATTATATGTGCGTATGGGAATTAAAATGAACATTCATTGCATAAAGATCTTTTATTATTCACGTTTGGTAACTTTTTTATAGAGAAAAAATTGCTTCAAAATGTACTTTTTCTATTTGGCCTACCGTATCTTGTAAGTGTCTCGGTGAGCGACAAAAACGACATGGACACAAGGAGGTTGAAGAACCAGTTAGTGAAAGTGGCCACCGAGTTGCCCGTGCTGCGCGCCCACAGCGGGTAGATCTCGGAGTTGATCGTCCATGGCATCGGACCCATGCCTGCAGACATCATGGCATAAAATAAATATAGAGTATCATGTTTATTATAGCCTTTGTTTGTGCTTCGGCTCATTATATTGTTAATCCAAGTTCATCAACGGATCGATAGAAATAGGGTATTAGTTAAAGTAATGAGTATTATATTTGATCCAGTATGTCTATAATCAGTTGCAAATTTTACGCATTAGTTACATATGAATTAAATCTCTCATCCTTTCGTCTTACTTTTGCCATTCACACAACCTCTTACCTGGCGCAAAGAAAATCAAGTAGAGCACAAGCCCGACCACGGCCATCCATGCAAATGGCGTCGGGCAATAATCATAGGCCCACGCCAAATCGCCCGGCAGCGCCGTATGGTTACAGCGGCCCACAGTCGAAGTCAGGTAATTATTGTAGTCGGACTGCAGGCACCATCCGTCTGTCCGGGCGCCGTCTGTCGGTGTGTCCGTGTAGCAGTAGCCGCAGTAGAGGTCCCGCATGCACGCATCACATGTCCTGAAAAGCAAGACGTGGAATATGAAATATTTCTTTTTCCTCGTGTGAAGTTCGATTTATTGCACTTTATATTACATACGTAAATCGCGATATATTTATATTTATTTATCCAGTCCCTGGATGCTTCGTCCATGTGATGGAATATATGGATAATGCAGTAATAATTGCAACTGTTAAATGAGCAATGCAAGAGATTCATTTTGCATCCGTATTATTTAATCTGCAATATTAATGGTCAGGAATAATGGAATTTTGACATCAACTTTAATTTGTAGTCGACGTTGAGCCCGATAAAACAGCATGGTCATATCATTTTGCATCCATAAAACAAATATATTTTGCTTGAAAATTGTAGATTGCAATCATGAACAATCTGGTGTCATGGCTCAATAAAAAGAAAGAAGGTTTTATGCTTTAAATGTTAGAAAACTAAGGCAAAATTCTATTGTTAGCAACCCAGAGCCAGATTTGCCCGGCTTATATGTGAAATTTAATTTGTATGATAATTTTTGACAAATATGTACATAGCCGGAGTGAAACGTTGCTTTGACTTATTCGTTTGATATATTTATATAATATATTCCTATGTCACGCACATTTGGCATTACTTGTCACATCCAGGAATTATTTCCCGTTGGGACACCGTGAAACTGTAAAATGCATTATGAATCACTTCTTAGGATAATAAAAATGGATAATATGAAAGCCCAAAATAGTTTTTTCATCAGCTATTTGTGTTTAATGTTGTTCAGAAATAGTTCTCTACCATGTCGACACATACATGTACTCATATAGATTAAATAGGAACCCATAAGGTGAGTTTGTTTTATATCCTGGCAAAGATTGAATCAAAGATTGAAAGAACCCGGATATATACCTTGCCCTCAGTGAAGATAACAAAAGTTGTATCACACCTTGACTTTAAAGAACTGTAACTCCGTTTACTTTGTTACTTGTTCAAGGACTCCCACATTACACTCACGGACCCGTTGAGTGTCATACTAGATAACATAAAACGTTCCGTTGACGTCTAATAAAGAGACCGCGGTTCCCAAAATACATGTTTATGCTTTTGAAACTAGACAAAAAAAATATTTTACTTGATTAACTAGTCAATCTTTTAATTGTAATATAGCATATTTATAATTTGAAAATAGCAAAACATGGAATTAAGTGAGTTGACATGTTTCCCCCGTTTAAAGCGGTGCGCACCGATGCATCGCCATTTGAACTGACGAGGCTAAGTGATGTGATTGTGCAATCAAAGTCGAGTGGTCGCCCTGCTCACAGCTACTCATTTTTTTAAACAGGGTCCTTGCCTCCTACCAAGGTCAACTTCATTAGCGGTTGCCTTGCTTCACTTGAATGTGAAGTGTCACGATCGGAGTAATGGAAATCAAGACAAGCTTCGGAAATCTCGTCTCAGAATAGAGTCAGCAGGCTGTAATTGTGCTTGTCAGATGCAGAATATACTCACATAATGAACTGTTAAAAGCTTTAATTTTACTGAATACTGTGCATGCAGTTTATGTATAAAAACAAGGAGCTTATTTATAAAATTTGATACATGTATATGAAAAGTTCATATGCAAGTATTATATATAAGTCTTACCTATAAGTATCACAGTTGCTTTTGGCGTTGGCCGGGTCGTGCTGGGTGATCTCGGGCGAGTAGATGGAGGCCAGGTTGAAACCGATGGCCAGCCACGCCAGGCTCACGATCGCACCTGCACAAAGATATTATTTCGTGTTTGCAAATGTTATATAGAACCCGCCTTTTGTTTTATCATGCCTATAAAGCCATGAGAATGTGCAGGAATATATTATGTCACGAAACGCCGAAGAACGCCATTGAGATATTATCAATGACCAATTTTACGAATGGAACAAAAATCAAACTTTTAAACGACGGGCGGTTTTGGTGAATAGAAATTTTAGTCATGGTGAAGAGAAACATATCATAATAAATAAGTAATGAATTGTTGAATGATATGTAGAACATGAAGGAGTAATGAAAGAACAAGGGATTCCTACCTATAAGACTGGCGAGTGTGAGCGGCCTCCTTCCAATTTTCTCCACAAGATAGAGCCCGACGAATGTGAACATGAAGTTGACCGAAGCGGTGACCGCACTCAGCCAGATGGCCGCAGACTCGCTCTTAACGCCAGACATCTTGATGATCGTCGCGCTGTAGTACCTGTTCCAGCATAACTAATACTATGTTTATGTTATATTACCGTTTCCAGAGCTGGGTTTGTTCCAGATTTAGTGCAAAAAAGTGTGTACCTAAAAAGGACTATAAAACAATATTACGCATAAGATGTAATATTTAGATGCATGCGTAAAGATGATGCATATTAATTATATTATAGATGTAAGTTTAACTGAATCATATTTTAAAATGAAATAAAAATATACAAACATGACAGTATTGATGCCAGCCAGTTGCTGAATCATCTGCAAACTGCAACCGACGATCAGAGCTCTTCGCACTGCGGGCGTGCGCCACATCTGCACCAAGACCGGGGCCGATGCTGTAACAAAAAACGTTTATGCGGAATTCAACATTGTTATAAAATTATGATAAATGATTGGTTATGGTTTTCAACTATAAAATTGTAGTAGAGGAAAAAACGCAATATAAATATTATTCTGTTAATTAACGTTATTTTAATTGATGCCATAAGTTACTGGGCCAAAGCACGTATTAAATTGTGAAACAATTAGTATTCATAGATTGAGGTGAAGCTTACATTTGTTGAGTTGTTCCTGCTCGACCTCCCAGTAGTTCTGCTTGATCGTTTCAAACTCTTCTTCGATGTCTTCAGTGCCTCTCATCTTCTGCAGTACCTGTGGTGTGAGATCATTCCAAGATATATGATGATAAGCCGGTTTTCATCAATTTAAATGAATAACGTTAACATGCAATGAACTAAAGCTGTGCTTTTCATGAAGTCAAAACATGTATCTCTTGTTACATGGAATTGTAAAAAAAAATAACATTTGCAGAACAGTGTGATGAGAAAAAATCATATTCAAACAGAAACTTAGTAACTGTGAAAGTCATTTGCTGTTGTCGCTTTTATATTGTACTCCATATGCGCATAGTCTTACCAGCCTAGCCTTGTCCTCGTTGCCGCGGATGATGAGCCAGCTGGGGCTCTCTGGCATGAAAATGAAGCCGATGAACTGGATGACGGCGGGCACTGCTCCAAGACCCAGCATATACCTTTGGATCAGAATAAAGAAATGGCATGGTGTATAATAACTTGCATGGTTTAACAAAACGTCGTGTTTTCCAACCAACGTTTATGTGAATATTTGACACATCGACATTATCAGGTAGGGATATTGAAGAGCTATAATTATTTCGATTTGGTACATAAACTGCAATTAATCGAATATTTATCATGCATAATTTCTGGATTTGCTTAAAAGTCTAGTACATTTCCTGAAGAGTCACACGATTAAAGGCGCGTTCATCCGAAATAAAAGCGCACAAATCTGGGTGAACAGAAGGGATAAACTATTATGTTTTTATACAAATGTGGCTTCAAGTTTAAAGCGCAAAATGTGTGTTTTGCGCTTTTTTCGGAGCGGATGAACGCGCCCTAAGGGTTTAAATTGATTTCATTCGTTTTGTGTCCTGTGTTATATTTCTGTAACGTATTTATTTTGCACGATGTTGACCCTCGTCTCGACAAAACACCACCCTCAATAAAACGTCCGTCTAGCGGCTCGGTTAACACCAATTTCGATTCGCGTTACGCACGCACACAGACAAATAAGACGCCAAGCCCAAAGGGCCCATTCAACCACTTTGCATTCGTTAAAGGCGGGAGTGTCAATAATCCCGACTTGCACTTCCAATTTAGATAAATCAAGCCGCCAAGATTCTGAGCACCGGTATTGGTGATGAAGTTGCATAAAAGAGGAAGGTTCATTTTGACCGATTTACCCATGGATTGGTTGTGCGAAGAAAATGATTCTGTTTTTTTTTCTTGAGAGATTAGTTGTTATTGATACTTTATTTTATTTTATAGACTTTTAATTTTACATTAGTATCTAATCTTACACAACTAAAGCTAATTAAGAAAATGAGACGCTTTCATATTATCGTGCGTGATATGTTTTATTATGCGTAGTTTCGACTTTTTGCCGTAAATTCGTAATAATGATATAAAAGAATTATTGAGAAATAAATAGTTGCATCCACCCCATTTTACTCATTCATCAACACCCGCAAGCATCGTATCTGCAGTTTATCACAAGCGTTTGACTGCGAGTTGGATTAAGTGAGACTTACTTAAATATACCTTAGTCCCAAAATGCCTATTTGCTACTCAACATCCTATCATCGAGTGAATGAGACTAATCCCAGCCTGTCGCTAAAATTCGGATAAATTACTCTTTTAGTTTAGACTGGATTGTACATAAGTGATTATAAGGATTACGAATAATTTCATGCGGAATCCAATGACAATTTTATTCGTATGTCGCATAGGCCCAAGGGGTGGCATATTCTTATTTAGTCTAGCCAGGTATTGGTTTGATCAAGCAGGTTTACAACATGTAATGCATTTGTGCTCATTAAACGATGCTTTTTGGGCATTGAAAGAAGTGTCACTATTCTGCAATATGTTTTAACAATGAATAACATCGCCTTGGAATATTCACATGTTTTTGCAATCGTTTTGAATTCCTCGGCGCGGTTTGTATGGAATCCATGAAATGTCAACTTAGTCCTGTGCGGTGATATATAGTGCTGATTCCTGGTCTCCTCTGAAAATAGATCACTCCTCCAGTAATTGCCATAGTGATTTACTGTTATGAGGAACTCTATGATTTTGCAGGTCATTAGGCCCGATATGATTTACTCTACTTCATTAACCAATAAAAATCTAGCTGCATTTTTTATTTAGAAAAAAAATTGTTAATCTAGCCATGCGTGTTCCACTCTTTCTCGCCGAATTTGCCGTTGCTGTAAAATGTCCTAATGACAAGTTTCGAACCATGTACAGTAAACGCGGTTTATAAGTTGACATCGTGCGGGCGTGCGGGCGTGCGCAGGCTAGAATTTTAGCGTGGGCAAATTTCGATTTAAGCGTGGAGTGTTTTAAGCGTGCGAGCGTGCGAGCGTGCGGGCGTTGATTTTCCTTCTGTGGCTACTTATGTATACATGTATTTAATACACAGGGATGTACTATTAGGGTCCTTAATTTTCCTAATATCATTTTTCATTTTTTAAAATAGGGTGGTTTCGTATCTATGAATGTATCTAGCAATTGAACTTATTTGTGTAGTAGGTATATAAAAACATCATTGTATGCATAATGTATGCAATATGAAAATGTAAAAAAAGTCATCGTATGTAATTAATTAAAATTGTAATTAATTAAAATCAATAACTTTCTTAATTCAGGCATTTCATGTGAACAGCATTGTCTTATTTCAAACCTAGTATTGTGAATATCATTCAATAAGAAACAATTCAAATACATTTTTTAAGCAGTCATCGTAAAAGGGAATCCTAGGTTATAATAATTGTCAAAAAGATTAATTCATTTGTAACAAATAAATAACACATTTAATAATAACATAAATGGCATGTTTATTTGTCAAATAAATAATTGCTGAAATGAAAAATAACATGATTATTGCTAATAGACATAACAGTACAATTGTGATTCAATCGGCTTAGCAAACCTTATATATTCCCACTAAGCGTGCGGGCGTGCGGGCGTGCGCAAAATTGAATTCAAGCGTGGAGTATTAAGCGTGCGGGCGTAGAGGGTTAAGCGTGCGGGCGTGGAGTCATCAACTTATAAACCGCGTTTACTGTATACTTTATTTTTAACCCAGCTTTCGTGTAACGAAAACTGGGTTTGTGCAATCGGTTGGTGTTCGTCCGCCGTTAGTTAGTTAGTTAGTTAATTAGTTAGTTAGTTAGTTAGTTATTCCGTAAACTTTTCCCTAAAAACCTATCTCCTCCCACAGTTTTAATTGTAGAGCTTTCAAACTTTAACATAAGCTTCTATATGGTCACCTCATTATGGATTGTGCTTTTGATGACGATCGAATCATTGTGGTCGCCATGGTGGACTTCGCCATTTCCGGCATATTTGGTCTTATATATAGTAAAAAACTCTTAGCTTCAACAGCTATTTTCTCCCACAGTTTTAATTATAGAGCTTTCAAATTTTAACACAAGCTTTTATATGGTCACCTCATTATGGATTGTGCTTTTGATGACGATCGAACCATTGTGGTCGCCATGGTGGACTTCGCCTTTTCCGCCATATTTGGTCTTATATATAGTAAAAAACTCTTAGCTTCAACAGCTATCTTCTCCCACAGTTTTGATCATAGAGCTTTCAAATTTTAACACAAGCTTTTATATGGTCACTTCATTATGTATTGTGCTTTTGATGACGATCGAACCATTGTGGTTGCCATGGTGGACTTCGCCATTTCCGCCATATTTGGTCTTTATATAGTAAAAAAACTCTTAGCTTCAACAGCTATCTTCTTCCACAGTTTTGATCATAGAGCTTCCAAACTTTAACGCAAGCCTCTATATGGTCACCTTATTATGGATTGTGCTTTTGATGACGATCGAACCATTGTGGTCGCCATGGTGGACTTCGCTTTTTCCGCCATATTTGGTCTTATATATAGTAAAAAACTCTTAGCTTTAACAGCTATCTTCTCCCACAGTTTTGATCATACAGCTTTCAAACTTTAACACAAGCTTCTATATGGTCACCTTATTATGGATTGTGTTTTGAACCATTTTGGTCGCCATGGTGGACTTGCCATTTCCGCCAATGTGGTCCTTTATATACTAAAAATTCTATTTAGCCCATTCCGCATGACCATATACCATATGCTATCGGTAAGACAGGTCGGATGGCGTGTAATATATACACGACCAAACCTGCCGCAAGCAGAATGGTTGGTCATGCGGAGGCTCTTGGGTTGGGTGACTCCAACGATGGGTACGTGCATATTTCTAATTGAGGCATGCCTTCTGACTTCAAATCATTGATTTTTATTTCTGGTTAGCCTATTGAATGTTTGGATCACAGCTGTTACACACCTGGCCGAATAGCTCAGTCGGTTGAGTATCGGCTTCATGATCCAAAGGTCGTGGGTTCGAACCTGGATTCAACCCAAAACTATTTTTCCTTGAAAAAATGCCAAAAATAATATTCTCATGTATGGTATCTATAGAAGACAACCATATCTTATCTGAAAGTCTTTGATTTGATATAAATGAATATGTAATATGTCACAATGTACTCATACATATTATGCGTATGTTCATTCATATCGCATAAGGGCCTGTAGCTTAGGGGTATAGCATTGAACTCATAGTTATAAGGTCGTGTGTTCGAATCCAAGCTTGTATCACCGATTCCTTATGATAATGGTATGATGATATATAAATAAATATTTTATGAATTGTTCTTTATATGGAGATGGTGAAACAAATGGATAACATATCACTTTTATACCGGCTTTTGTATTAAAACTTACCTGTTGAGTGACATTAATACAATTAACAATAACGCGTTTGCTAGTACTTTAAAAAAAAACTCAAAGCTAAGATAAAACTAAAGCTGGGTCATTGTCCTTGACAATCTTGTATTAATCAATGTATAGGCTATAATTTAATATAAACGTTTAATGAAATATTTAACTATTTTGAAGTATTAAATTAGTCCAAACGGCGTCGGATGGAATCCCTTAAACATCCACAAACGATAAACGACAAACGATTCAACGATGTCTCTATGGGATACAAATACATGTACTACGCGTTGCAAAATTAAAACCACGTAGGGGGATTGGTTGACAACATGCGTCATATATACATCTATGAATCTTTTAGAAATGTCCATATTATAAGAAGCATGGAGTTTATTGAAAAATATGACGTGAATATGACTTATCTTTGCCCCTTGGGAAATTTATATACTCAAATTTAACCTTACAGTGATGAAACCTTACAATTTAGCAGTAGTCTACATATTATAAATGAAAGTTGGGAAAATAGTATTTTCCATAGAGGGTTAAATAATTTACTACGTTTTTACCCTTTACAACCTTTGGTCAATAAAAAATTGAATAGCATTTTGTTGTAAAAGCGAATAAAAAGGAATTGCTATATTTACAAACACAGTTGTCCCAATGCGCTCATTTAGCTATTTAGCATTCGCTAACAGCTGCACCGTTTGCCAATAATCTAGACATGCTCCTCTAAACGCAGATAAATAACCCCTTGAGGGCCTGGCTTTGGGTTTTATGAGAGAATGAAATCACAACTAAAAATGTTTTGTAGAACCTACAGTTAAATAAGTTAGGTCACCAGTTTTGCCTCTCAACCTTGATAAAAAGTTATTCGGTATATTACGTCATGGATAAACTCATTGCTGTTTTAGTTTGCAAATAAATGAGGAAATTGCCTTGAAATGCAAAACGTCAAATCTAAACAGCCACGTTTTTTGCTGGTGCTTACGAACCTTCTCAACCTTACCACACCCCATTTTTGTTTACTTTCAGCCACTTATTTATGGGTCAGTGTCAAGCAAATCAGTGTCAGCAAAGGATTTCGTAAGCAACAACTTCTATCATCCTCAATTTGTGTGATACAACGGATCAAACTAGTCCTCAATAACACAGACACGCGATCGAGAAGTAGAATTATCCCTTATTTTAAAGTTCACTTTCAGGATCTTTCCCGGGCACTTTACATAAGTCAACTATTATCAAAATATTACAAAGACATCCAAAACATTAGAATATTGAAATGAAATTAAAAACATGGTGATCTACAGAACGAGCTAGCAATAAGATGTACTTATTTCATCAAATGGTTCCACTTGGTTCCTCTTACAATAAAGACAAGCACCACGGTCATTTCCTCTGAGGGGATACCTTTGAAGGATCTTGATTGAATCCCGATAAAGGACGCACGCGCACTTTCAAGTGGCTGCACCAAGCCTCGACTCTTGATTTGCGAGGACAGGGACTTACGAATGAAAGCAAGGATTTGAGTGGCTCTTATTTATTAGCAAATATATGGGAATTCCCCCCCCCCTTTTTTTTTTGATGTGTCAAACATATGAAATGATATAATTGTCTTTTTATCTTATCAGTATTTTTTCTCAGCATTCATAATATACTATGTTTAATGATATGTACAATACCCCAACACCGAAAAAATGCATAACTTCCCATGTAAAAACTCTCATTTTACAGCAAACGTTTCTATTTATCAATAGCTCGCAAAATAGTCACACAATGTTCCAGTCTGTTTAATGCTATGAATCAACTCATTCGACCGACCGGTAGTATAAAAGCTAATTCTCAAAAACAAACCCCTCTTACCTCCAGCCATCCTTCTCGAAGCTGAAGATGCCATCCACCACATTGGCCACGAACTGCCCACATGCGACCATGAAGATGTTTGTGGACACAAGGCGTCCTCGCACGTAGGCCGGCGACGCCTCGGCGATGTACATCGGGATGGTCGTCGAGGTCAGACCTGTTGGGGAAAGGGTAATATAAATTAGATTGCAATTAGATATTAATAAATTGTAATTAAATGAAAACCATGAAGTTGCTGGTGGACACGAGGCACCGTGTCACGAAGGCTGGTGACGCCTCCGCGATGTTCTTCGGTATGATGGTCTGTTTGGGAAAAGACAATAGCAGTTAAAAGCAAATAGATATCATTCAATATCAAAAGGGGTTCAATTTGTACTCATTGCCTCAATAAGATAGTGATAGACGTTCATTATGTGGAAAACGGTATATATTGTTGCTAATTCTTAATGATTTATACCATAAAAGATTTAGTGATTGAATTTGCTAGACTATGCGCACCACGTACGAAACTCAATGTCTAATTTAGCTCGGTGCACAGCCGATTCTTTCATTGCCCGGGTCGTCGACCCATTTTTGCCAGGCACTTCCTTTCGTTGCCAGATCATTCATCTTTAATGTGCGGCCAATATCCGATCAAAAAGGAAATCGTTCAAACGAGCCGTTTATGAAACTTATGTATCATATGAATTTTAACCTACTTTGCATTCAGTCAATGACGACACTTAAAATATATTATCCTGTTATTTAATATTTGACATATCTTCTCAGTCCGATGCCATACAACAACATCCGCTATATAATAAATAATCACGAGGAAAATGTAGAACTAGCCTTAATTTCAGAAATTGTTTTTTTTTTAACACATACATGGAGATTAATGTAAAAGCAAAATATAACCGGAACAAAGTGAGATATGCTTTAAATATTTTTTTTTACGGATAGATCCTCTTTTTTCCGCATATATATTTAATAATATGGTAGCTTATGTATGGCATTTGCTCACTGGAGTAGAATATATGCATATAAAAACATTAGCCGTAGTAGCAGGCCTCTATTAAAAATATGTTAAAGTATAAATCGACAATTTGGACTTTTACAGATCTACGTGTTTCCATGGGTTCGTAAAATTGCAGTCATTGCTTTAATATTTAATTAGAGGCGAGCGAATCACTTACGGTTCCTCTGAAGGACGTCAATAAACGTTTGTTTGTTTTAAGGGAAGTGTGGAGTTGAAAGTTAGAAATGCACTAGACTCGATATTTTCTCACTTATCTTATATTGTAAAAATGCAGATATTGAATAAAAAATATTGTCCAAAAACGTTTTCCAAAGCCTTAATTTGCGTTCATTTTAATGCTTCACCCTAAATGCCAATGACGCGTACCAAAATGTTTGTAAAGGACTTGGTACCCTTGATCCAAAATGACGCACATGATCTGAAAGCGAGTCCTGAAGCTAACCAGACTTTTCATTCATCCTAAAACTAAAATTACAACATGCAAAGGATACCTGGACAAACAAATTATAAACTGCTCTTGATCGAAATGAAAAGGCAATATTGTTTGCTCTACCATGTAATTTCCACTATTGCGCAAAAACTTTTTTTCACACTATTTCATAAGAGCGTTAGTGCCATTGTGCAGTAAAACTACTAGCGTAGTAAAATGTCAAAGACATTAAACTCATGAAATACCACGTTTTCAAGTGCGTTTTAATGTATTATGTATTTTCTGCAATATATATATATATTAAATCTTTATTAAGAAACTTCATGTTCTTTTTGCACGAAATCCATTTAATTATATGTAATATCAATATGACCGACAAATGCTAGCTGAAGCCTCCATATATATGTGCATCCTCCTCTAGATTACTCAGGAAGCGATGCCCGGAAATGAATATCGCGAAGGCGCGATTCTAGTGATGGAAGTAATAAAATGTCTATAGATGCATTTTATCTAGCAGCACAGGTTTTACCTTCTACAAGCCAGCTTAGGTTTTCATTCTTTTCAAAAAAAATATTTCCTATTTCCAAATTATTCAACTATTTGGAAATAGGCAATATTTTTTGGGAAAAAAATGAACACCTAAGCTGGCTTCTAAACGGTGAAAACTGTGTTGTTAGGTAAACAAAAAGGCATAGCCATTTTATCAATTTTATCCTTAAAGCTATGTTTAGAGAGCTTTACAGCTTATAGATAAATGTTTCATGGGTGCCCTTCGAGAAGTCTTCATATATATTATATGGTATGGGATGTTACTGGAAAACACCTCCGTTTTTGCATACTTTCGTTTGACAACTGTAGATTCTAATATCTTTTTGAAGTGCCAGATCTTTCATTAGATCTCTCTACTTTAATCAAAATAATTCTTGTCCCGACGAGTTATGTTTAAAGCAAAGCCAGGGGTATGATCATACATACATACTCAGAAGGTTAGAATGGCATGATATGCTACGGAAATTTGTACCTGCATGGTGTTCTCCGCAACAAACATACATGAATTCATACATGCTATAATAAGACTTCTACTGGTTCATAACAATTTTAAGTATTTTGCATTCACAATGCAAAATGGGTGCCGAACCAGGTCTCTACTCGAAGGGCACCCCACGATATATTTTTCAAAAAGTTGTAAAATAAAGAATTTCAATCAACTTAAATCAACTTTACAATTACGAAGAACAACAAAATAATGTTTTTTTAGCATTTAAATTTTGCAAAAAGGTGTTCCTTTTTTCCAAGCCAGCTAGACTGTTTCTCCTTTTCTAGCCAGCTTGGAATTGAAAAGGAACACCTTTTGCGGAAATGGAAATGTTAAATATAACCAAATAATGTATTATATTTTGCAAATTACAGTTTATTAGACACTTGCAAGGCAGTTTAATCAATTTCGGAATAATTATTGTTACTAAATATTGTGAAAATTAAGAAATTATCAAAAAGGTGTTCCTAAAACTGCTCAAATTTCAAAGCTAGAATGATTTTCCCCAAAATTTCTAAGCCAGCTGGAAATCGGTGGGTTACACCTCTTTTGGGGGAACAGCTCGTGAGGTGCTCTTCTCTACTCGGCCCTTATCCTTTCATAAAAGCAATATCAAAATATTTTTGCTAGATCTATCAACCTTGTTTTTCCAATTAAGAACCTCAAAACAGCAAAACAACTCTCCTTTGCCAGGAACAATCCCCAACTGTATC
>LQRL01145234.1:22448-41519 GCA_001703475.1 Hydroides elegans | reverse complement strand
TTACCCGTTGCGACTAGAAACTTGCGAAGGGAGGGAATTTGAAATTTGGCAACAAGGCCAGCTTTCATGACATTGAGATCATCTTCTTCGGCGAGCTTCATGAAAGTGATAGAATGTTTGGTTCATTTTTATTTGCAATCGATAATACTATTAGACATAATACAAACAAACCAATTGCAAAATGCGCCCAATTTTGATAGATAATAAACAAACAGTATACCCACCACATCGATGATAAGAATGATCGAAAATAAAATAAACTAAGTATAATTTAAACTTGCAGCAAAAGCATGCATTAAACATATTCATTTCCACGGTTGTCATTGAGAGAGAGAATACAGTACATATATTTAAAATATTACTTATTTACACTAAATGGCATGTCGCTGAATAACATATTTCCATCCTTTATTTTGCAAAAATAATGATAACGGACAAATCATATTTCCATTAAAAGTTTATAAACATTTTATATCATTACACATTTATATTTTCTTTCTTAGGTATTTGGCATTGAAATAACGGGCTTGTTACCGAGCGCATAATTCTCATGTAAATTATTTAGCAGGGACAGTGCGCACACAACCGGGAGCTACATTATTGTTAACCTTGTGCAGCATATTTAGTGTTATATTGCTTTTTGTCTTACGATGATAAATGCCTGAATACCTAGCAGTCTCGATATTCACAGTTAGTTAAAAAAAATATGATACATTAAGAAAAAAAGTTTACAATCCAAACCATTAATAAACATCTGATGACTTTTTAAGGTTGTTTAAATGAGCCAGAAACAAATGCAAATAAAAAAGAATGCACACAGAGTCAAAATATATATAACAAATTAAAACAACACTCTGGATAAATTAGTATTTACTCATATTCTAGGAAAAAGCAGAATGGTAAAACTTTTGATGTTTTCTTGATATTTTTAATAGCGTATGAAAACAAGTAAGCTCATTTTAATTTTATTTTTTCGCCACACACATATATGAAAATGTTTAGATATATTTCAAATGAACTTTTTTCAAGTCATTTCCTTGGAAATATTTCGAAACATACTGTGTCATACAAAATCTGAAATAAGTAATTAAAATTATTTGAATGTCTAATATTCACATATTATTTATGAATTTACGCGAGCATAAATTACATATAGTTTTCCCTTTACCACTAAAGTACGACAGATCAAATCGCTAATTTCGTTACGTTTCATGTTTGATTGTTTGTCCTCTTTTATCATCGCCTGAAACAAAAATATGAAAATATTTAAGATTTGATAAAGAATTTAGTTCTTAATTTAATTTTAAACAATGTTTTCTCAACTTAAATTTACTCATCATTTTATGAGTTAAAAAAATATCTAGTCCTGTTTTCATAGCAACCACGTTTATCTGTAGGTTGATAGATTTGTCAAGAAAACAACGGATATGTTGAATATTAAAATATAAATTAAACTATTATATAAATATTTTCATTTTAAGCCATGTTCCCTCACATGGTTTAATTGAAACTCATAAAAAATGTTTCTCAGACGATTTCTGAAAGTACCTCTTATTGCCTCTTATTTTATAGTTATCATTGATTTAATTGTAAATTACATATTTTGCAAAAGATTGATTATCTTTAGAATGTGTATCACCGTATATTTCATTTCAAAACAAATAACAAATGCAAAATAAATATAAGACTAATCCTACAATTAAATAAATACAGTCACATTATAAATTGTACTGTATTTTAAGGCGGTAACATTTATCAGATTTTTACCATAAGCCATTTTAAGTAAAAAAAATTAGATTGTATTTGCAGATTAAAAAATTATGGATATTTTTCTTTGTTATATGCATAACAAACACTAGTATATCGAATGTTTGGTCAATTGAAATATAAAATTGTGTTTCTATTTTGTGTTTTCAAATTATACTTTCAAGTTTTGAATGCTTTTTGAATACATCCGTACAATTTCAATATTCTTTATGTCCATGTTCGTAAACCAGACCCCATATCCGCTCGACCATAAGGTTAATTACACAGCTTTCACTCGGCATATAGCATGCAAAACATACGCTGTATTTATTATGAAGATCAATCTCGCAGTGCACTTGTAACAAACGTTAATTACACTGCTTTCACTCGGCATATACTATGCAAAAATACGCTGCATTTATTATCAAGATCAATCTCGCAGTGCACTTGTAAAAAGCGACCCTTTTTGTAAACTACTTTTAAGTTCAAGCTCGCCACTTAATGCACAATTGTCATCAGTAACAACGGTATTGTACTTTAGGGTCAATAAATAAGCCTATCTTGCATTGTATATACAGATGATTTGAATTACCATAAGCTATCCCACATTATAACTTAATTCGTGGATGAAAGTTTATGTATGAAAATGATGATATATTGATTATGTATCGATTAGATTAGAAACCAAAATATAAATAGGGCAGTTCGACCGATTGCTGATTTTTGTTGATTTATGAGTAATATCAAGATGAAGAATAAACAGAATAAGGACAAATCATTGTTATCAAATAACATAAATAAAGCTCAATACAAACCATTGAAGCATGAAACATGTGATGTTTCAAAGTCAATATTAACTGTATTTCTATGGATAGCTTTTATTGAACAAGCGATGCTTAGCAATATGACAGGCCCGACTATTTTACAACTTGGATATATACTCAAACGTGACATCTCAGTCATGTCATTCACTTTTACATTTGAACGAATCGGATTCATTCTTGGTTGTTTATTATGCGGAGCCTCTTATTCAAGGGGCAGTCAAACTTTACAACTAAGCATTGCTAATCTGATTATGGGTGCTACAACAATGGTTTGCACTTTTTTACCAAGCGTATTCGGTTATTTTGCAATTAAAACGCTTCAGTATTTGGCTATAGGATACCATGACATTTTGTGCCATACACTTATGTTGAATTTATGGGGCAACCGTAAAACTAAATCCGCTGTATACTCAATACTTTTAGTCATGAATCCGTTAGGTGCATTAATAGTTCCTTTGATTATATCAGTATTTTTATTTGACATACCAGGCGGACATACCTTTAAACAAAATGATATTACCCAAAATCTTACAAGTTTAAATATATCAAATAGTAACATCATACTATTTGACAATGAAACTCACCAGTTAGGTTCCACTCAGACGCATGCATCACAAATAGACAACGTAAGATATAGCTTTGTTATTGTGGGAGGATTTGCAATTATATTGTCCATTGCATTTATGATACTACATTGCAAAATTGGAACATCTGCTGAAATCAAAGAAAGGGCACAAGCTACTAAGAACCAACCAAACCAAAAGCAACTGACTCTACTACCTATGGTGTTGTTTATGTGCCTTGTAGCCTTCTGTGCCTCGTTTATAGTTATACAGTCATGGATATCACCATTCGTTGTTACATATCTAGATTGGGATTCTCACCATGGTTCATACATTGCATCAGCGTTTTGGATGGGTATGCTCATTGGAAGAATGACAGGTGTAGTATTACCCATATGTATGTCACAGGGTGCTATAATATTCATGCATCTCTTGCTTACTATAGTAAGTGTCATATGCACAAGTATAGCATCGCTGTATCAGCAAAAATTGTTGTGGATTCTGATACCACTTGTCGGATTTGCAGGTATGTGTTTGATTATATGTTTTTTTTTATCGAATGTAACAATAATAATTGATATGTGTTTTTCGCTTTAATTCTTAATCATTACACTTACAAATTACACACATGTTGAAAGCGCTTGCTATATAAATAGAGAGGTTGTGCATATATGGGAAATCCACCGAAATGACGTAAGAATGATGTAAACAAATCATTAACAAGAAATGTGATTGGTTGTATTTGGGAAATACAGGCTATTAGCACAAATAATTTTAAATTAGCCCAAACTCTCTATTATAACTTCGACATATATAGTAAATAAACAATTCCGAATTATATATAACTATGACTGAAGATCAACATATACGTACATATTTGCGTGCTTTTGTGATGATTAAAGATAAATTGATAGGCACTACTAACACTGTAACAATGTTATTTGATTAACAAATGCAATTAACTTAATTGTTGTTGCAATTTCACTAATTATACTAAGTCTATGTTTGTTACAGTAAGCTCCACCAATGGCCGCCTTTCGCTGTGGGCATCATCTCACGTGACCATAACAAGCCGACTTCCGTCCGCCATTATTAGCAGCTTCTCATTGGGCGTTGTTGCAACAGGCATTGTTACTGGATACGTTTTCCAAGAATATTCGCCATTTTATATTATGATTATAAGCATGGTGGCAGCTGCGTTTCAATTGGTTTTCTTTGCTGCTGCTTATGTGTCCGTTAGGTTCATCCGAATGGATGTAAAGCAGGGATGTATTGAAGAAAGGGAAGAATCTATACTAGACTCTACTTAGATATACTCATATACTCTGCTGATTTTATATCTGATATTCCTCATTTAAAGTATGCCAAACCTATAGTATCTTTCATAAAAAATATAAGTTCAATGTTTATGATATTTAGAATAATGTGATAAACTATCTGTACAATTCAACACATACATAATTACGACAAAGTTAAAAAATATATTCTATGCAAACACATCATTCTTTTATAGTTACAACTACAAATCATGGAGTTTCGTTATTAAAAAAAAGAACAATTCCCTTATCAATTACAAAATTGTTATATATAATCAGTATCTGGCAATCTAAATAAGTATTCTCATTGCTCATAGAAAAAACTCATTTTACAAAAACAAGGGCAGCTATAAGTAATAAATGACTGGATGACTGAAATGTAACAAATTTCAAAAGTCATATTTTACAACTTCTACTTTATATTCCGAATTCATACTTCTATAGTACATTAATATACATTAAATTGTTATATTTTAAACCCATAGCAGTGGCAACATAATCCATTATGTCAAAGAAATAAAGGTTTTTATTTGTTCCATTTTCATATCCAGTGCGATTTTCATTATCGTTCCCCTTGTAGTGTATCATATATTGTCAGAGTTGATAAGACATAAGATTTAATAAGACATATATTAACCCGACGTTTTTTTTTACAAAGGTGTGCTTAGATACCATTGTGTCGCCGCCGGATTTGCCCAATCGTGATCAAGATAAACATTTGCAGTGTCAAGAAAACAAAACTTGGTCATGGGATTGACTGGGTTCAAGTCTATGTCATGTGATTGAATCTCATGGGGTGTGTAGCACCAAAAATAGAATGGAGCCGGCCTCATTTGGGCATAATCGGGTTCAAAAGAACATTGACATGTGGTCGGTCTCGCAGTGTTCAATCTGTTTCGACCATGTTGTGAATTGCTCTCAGAGTCAATGTTCCCATGAATGGATTCAATGTGTCCTTCCCTGTAGGTCTTCAGTACTTCTAGTATTTGATTCACTATAACCACTCTGGCTTGATGTATTCGACAACAGTGGTATGTTAGGGACATCTGATCTGATTGAAAATGCTTACATTCATGATATGGATGATACCTCATGCAATCAAAGTATTCTCGCATGCGACCCTTAAGCAGACATATCTGGAGAAGACTGTAGATGTGTATTGCCCAGCAACACATATTCTTGCATTTCCAACTTTGGATTTGTTTATAATCATGGGTCAAGTAAAAAACACAGGTTTTAAGCATATACGACGTGACCACATTCTGAATATCATCGGTAATACCGATTGATTTGAGCATTTTGAATATAGGTTGTAGAATGGGTGATATTCGAATTGCCTTTGCTAATCTGTATCCATTTCTGATGTAAAACGGAACAGACAAAATTATGTAGTTTTCATACTCAGAAAACGCATAATTTTCAAAGCCTAAGATATCCATGTATAATGTCGGTTTTGGCTTAGGATCTTTTGATGACTCATTTTGTGTTTGTGTTAGTGCAGTATCAACGAAACTGTGTTTATTGAAAGTCATTTTGTCTTCCACCATTTTATCCGACGCTGTCACTGGAACCAAATCAAGAGAAATGTTCAGATCCACAAACGAAGTACCAGTCCACAATATATGAAGGCATAAGTAAGTACCCATCGTACACAGTTTGAAGCCATTCAATATCAATCGTTTGTCTTTATCCATGTGATTTTCCAAACTATGTAGCGATTCTCTTATGGGCGTTTCATAGCCTTTAATACCATCCTTATGCCTGCTATGGCGTTTTAAAAACACTAGCATTACATCAAATTCATCAGGATAGAACGAGCTCGTGCCTTCCCTACTACTACCAACTAGTCTGTAAGACTGAGGGCGGTATTCTGTTGAATCTGTTGAAACATTGTTTGTTATCAGATGATCTAACAGCCATTTGATCTCGCTTTGAACTTCCTTTGTCTCATTTGATCGTTTGGAGTTCACCATTCTATGGAATATATTGTCAATATATACATCTGAATTTGCTACATATGTATCGGTAACTGGAATGTTTGATGATATGAACGCCGTTTCTGAATACCAGTTCCTAAACATTGAAACGTCTCGTTGGTTTACTAATTTTGCAATATCACTAAGTGGATGCTCCGACCGTATAATATATCTGATTAAATACAAATACATTTCACGACTGGGCTCCAGTCGCAATATCTATAAAGTCTTCTGGAAAATAGCTATAAAGCAAATCTATGTGATGCGGAATTCCTACCAATGCTACTTGTTTAACAATGGCACCTAAGCCATTAAACTCATAAATACTGTCAAAGTTCGGTTTTTCATCATCTGCACCACTCAATCTTCTATAAAATTGGTACACCATCTTCATTTCTCTATTATGTGAGTTTGCCTTATTTGTGTAGAGTTGTTCCCATAATGCGCTTATATACTTGAGTGTCTTGTATGAATACGCGTTGACAATTGCTCGCTTTAACATATCCATGATATACGATTCATGATCCAATGTAACGCATGTTTTTGATTGTTTGAATATCATATCCATCATGATCGTATTTTTTCCGTATATAATGCAACCAGCTTCGTTTCCTAAATGGATACAATGGGTTCATTAATAGATGTAGCACAATGTTACTCCTTTCTGGTGATGCCAGCAATGTTTGCAACAATAAACCTTTATCACCGCTCACTATTGCCTTGATCATAAACTTATAGTCGTCGAAATCATAAGTTTGAAGCAAATGCTCTAACGCAATGACATCGCCTCCGAATACACTTGTACGTATATGTTCGTCTATTACATCAGAGATTAAGCCTAAATAGTCTGTAAGAATCAGACTCTTTGGGTTATGCATAGACCCATGTATCTTTCCGTTGCGATCATTTTCGCTTATATCTGGTACATATTATGGATTTGTTGGAACCCTTTTATATTTTGAACCCTTGTATGTAGACTATATCCAAACATTATTTTTCTTCTTTATTAATATATATTTGGTTGAAAAAAAAATACGAAACGATTATCTCACAATGCATCATTTAAAAACTGCATTTGCGCCTAGGTCGTGAATCTTTGCATTGCGAACATGTGTAAACCGGAGATTGCGATCAGGTAAATCAAAATTTGACCATGTTAATGTTATAAAAACATGTTGTATCATTCGGTAGAACTGTTTTACTTATAACAAAGAACCAATAAACTTAGAAACTTCACACTTACCGTCTTCTGATTCCCTCTTTACGTCTTGCTAAAAAACATATTCTCATGTACCATTCTACCCTATTTAAACCCTCTCACGTCAAGGAGTCATTCAAAGGGACGCGTAATACTGATGCTATTTCCCTAATATCCAGTCTATTTAACGTTTAACGAGTACCGAGCATTTATATACGGTTTGTGAATTTCCCATAAGGAATACATAGGAAAACTGTTGGTCAGGAACTACGCTGAAAAAGGCTTACTTTGATGTCAAACCCTACCCTATGAAAAGCGTTCAACAAATAGAGGACAAAGAAATAGGAACACAACCATGAATGGCTGGTTAATATGGTTTAACCAATACAAAATCATCATATTGTGGTGTTCGCAATACAAAGATTCATGACCTAGACGCCGACGCCATTTTTCGATGATGCATTGTGAGACAACCGTTCAGTGATAATTCTCACGAAATATATATTTATAAAGATTAATAATAATGTCTGGATATAGTCTACACACAACAGTTCCAAAGGTAAACGAAACCCAACAGCCTCATGATATGTACTAGATATAAACGAAAAGTTCGCAACGTAATGATACATCTTTCTACGTTTGAAGCACCTGCAAAAGAAATATTAATAAAATTGTTCATCAAAATACCAGTTTTACAGTTGAAACAACAATATTTTTAGTCTTGGCTAACAGTTACTGAACAGATATATACATGTATGACACCAGATATAAGAGCAAGTCCAAATACACATTAAATATAATCATTATTAATCCATCTTCTATATGATTCATATGGAATTTTATTTCAAAGTTTATTATTAAATTTTGTAATATATATAAAATTTTGTAATATAAAATAGTTAAAATCAATGAATTCTAAAAACGAAATTTGCAAGAAATGTTAGTTTTTATGCTTACAAATTATTTGCATGGTTTATTCAATGAAACAATGTAGTCAAATGATGTTAAGATAATGATTATTACGAAAAAACGCAGATAAAGCTAAAAATATTTTACAACAAATTTTATTTACAAACACATTAACAGTACCGCTTTTTATAAAAAAAAGTGAAGTTGGACTCCAGATTTCACTTTCATGTGTTTTATCATTTGTATTTAGAAACGAATTATTCAATTTGAAGATAGATCCAAGTAAATTATAAAGGTCTTACTTTTCGTGAAATATTCGCTGCCCCGGACCCGGATTATATGTAATATGTGAACGAATATTTTCTCTTTCGTTTGTTTTATCACTTGTTTTCAGATGAGTCATTCTGACTTCATCTGTACTTCGTCTTTTAAAGCAATTTCCCATGATGGTGTTGAGTATCAAACAGACATAAACTATCCGAATTTCCATAATGAATGGATGATTATTTTTAAGTCTAAAATAATTTAGATCATCAGTAGTAATTAATTTTCATTTGATGCAATATTATCCGTCATAGAGATTATTAGAATCTTATTATTATGAATTTTAAAACAATATTAATAACCGTCTTAGAGATTATAATGCATTTCTAGATATTTAGAAAACATTTAGATTTTGCACTATATATGTATATGCATGTTGTTGTTAACAACCTACAAAACACCTTGTTTTATACAATAGGCGTGTTTATGTTATAATGCATTCAATACGCAGTTTCTGCTTATTTTACTGTTATATTATTTGAACACAAGCCAAAGTTGCATCTTAACACCCACTGACATATAAATTATTCTTAGGAATGACCTTGCCCTAAATTGCAAGAATAATTTCTGTTTATCTTAAAATGTATTGGATACATCCAATGATTTTTTATTTGATAAGTATGAATAACCTGATAAGCATAAGAAATACACACAGTTATCAATCATATCAGTATTTATAGTTGGAGGAATTGTGTAACTGTCATACACATTTTCATTCTTAAATTTACTTTCATTCTTTAAATCTAAAGGTTTGTTTAAGATAATAACAACGTATTAGATGAGCAAAATCAGGTTTCATTTTATTTTGCATTTCGGATTGTATCACATTTTCACATTCAATTAATTATATGTTCCACTTCTCTACGGTCCTCTTTTATTATTGCCGCTTGATAATGATTTAATTTATTTGGAGATTAATTTGTATTTATCAGAAAGGAGTTCATCTCAAAAATGTATCCTCAAAATTAATAAGATTTATACAATAATATGATTTATTTTCAGGATTAAATATTTTTTTCTTCAATTTTACTTTTAGCATTTGCTTCGATCTCAGAAAATCTTAGCTGGCTTGGATTTTTTTGGTAAACACTTTCTAGCTTGGACATTTAACGAAGACCTATCTGATTATATATTATTTTTCTAATAGGTAATAAAAAATAACGGAAATATAATCAAATCGATGTAATTGCAAAATTATATATTATTTGTTATATATGATAGATATTTTGGCTATAGCCAACATTTTGCTTTTCATAAATGGTGATCTACTCAAATCGGGCTTAAAAATGTGAACACCCTTTTGCAAGCTTTGATGTTCAACATTTCACATTATATTGATCATCGTTTTTGATTGTTTGGCTGCTTTAATAAAGTTTTACAATTCATTTTAAAAATGTTCCGTAAATACGATTCGAATTATACTTCTATCTTTTAAATTTATCTATATATATTTACTAGAACATGTAAAACTACTCTTTAGATATTTAGTGAAATAAAGAAAATAATATTGATTTCATGTTTTAAACCATGCCACGGCTAAAAATATATGACTACAATGTATTTAGAAAAGAATATGATAAATTAATGAACATTAAAAGGTTGCAAAACATATATTTTTAGATGAAGTTTAATTACCACAAATGGGTGCTAACTCTAACTTGCAACCGGAAGTGCCTCTGGACTTAACCTAAAATCCAAATTTCATTGAATTTTTCAAGAAGTTATAAATATGGCCCCCGAATTGCTGCACCTCCTTCTCACGTGTGCGACCACGCATGTTTGTTTATTTAAATGGTGAGAGACATAATAATGTCTGAGCATTGAAAACAAGTATTGATTTAGATCAAACAAGTTTATTCAAATTGGGTCATGACAACGACCGAATTAAAATGTAGTCTATTTTACCGGTAGAGTAGGGTTATTCACTGGTTTCAGACGATTCATAGTCATCGCTATCGTCACAACTCTCGTCGCTACCTAATGATATGAGGACTGGCTCAATTCTGTCTATTATATCAATATCAATATTTCTCTATTTTAACCTTTGTTAAATCATTTTAGCCGTTGGTAAAATAGTATCCCCATGAAATCCATAAATGACATGTTGTATGGCTTTCTTATCAGAGTCATTGATTATTTTTCTAGATTTTCTTTATTGCATTTGAAGAAGCTAAACAATTTGAATGGAGGATAGGCTGAAAAGCACTTGGGAATAATATAGAAGTCTAGCACCTTATGGGACAAAACATACTTCTAAACAAACGCTTAGCAGTTGAGTAGTCTAGATTCTATTTTCGCGGGTATTCTATGTGTCTGTTTATGATCAAAATCTAATTGAAGAGTGTATGCAAAACACACAAAGAAAATAATCGTCGTTTGTCATAAACCATGGTAAAAGTCATTTTTTATTCGCCATTTATGTGAGGATTTGTAAGTTTTATTTATATGATTGTTTCTATCTAAAATATATCTGAAATTTCTTGCCACTGCTTTGTCGAAACAAAATGTATGTAATATTTAATTCACTTTTGCATGCATCTCCTTAAGTGTAAAAACAGACAGAAATGTCTCTCAGTTTGATGGACAAGGAGCCAAAAGGGACCGTATTCATGTTATTTTGGCAATTGATGACAATATAACGATTAGCATTTTTTTCTTTAAAAATTTTCCCACATGTACACCAAGTTCAACGCATCCCTCATTATTCTCATTATTTGCAACAAAGAGAATTTCCCTTTATCTAATTAATAGACAGATTTTTAACGCCAATTATAAAAATGAAAAAAAGTTATCAATTTTTACTTTAAGCAGTGGCATGGTTTAATAGACTACCTACATATATTCATGTCCATAATCTTTCTCGATAATATACGGATTTGGATTTTAAATTATATGGAAAATAATATTATGTCGATTAGTTAAAAGATACGATAAAACATGACACATTTAATTTTTTTGTGTTGATGAACATGAAAATCTCGAATTTTATTATTATTATCGGATAGTTTGGTGCTTTCTTTTCACGCGATTGTTTTTTTTTGCACTTGAAGGATGACTCGTGTATCTATTTTCAAAATAGTTATAAAGGTTGGCATATTTTAGGAAATAAAATGGGTCAAGTATGCAATGATTTCGCAATCCCCTGTCACTATAATATATTTGCACTGCTATAGATAAATTGGGGATTTGTTATGATTAAGGGTTCTGCGAATAGCCGAATATATTATAGTTTTACACTGTTATTCCAAAAACATGCATTTCACGTGCCCCTCCCCCAACACAGTGTTTCTATAGAGCCCGAGCAAACCCTGAATCTGTGAGGATACAAAATATCACCATAGCCTCGACACATGAGACGTATCTTAGCTAGCATTCAGCTGATCTTTCTAGTCTCACATGACTCTAAAATAGTGTCCACGTTTTGACCTTACAAGATGTCACAGAGGTGACATCACTGTGTTTACCTTGAGTGGTTTGAATCTAGGTTTGAAGGATGGTTTGATCAATTTGAACGCACTCTATAGAACATGATGCCTCGTTCTCAGACGCGGAATTAAAGGGGGAGTGCGCCATGCCTGCACTCTGCTCGATCTTATTTGTTAAACTAAAATATGTGTTGGCGCCCACGTTCGGTCAGAATAATGCATACCATTAATTGGCACCCCCGGTTGACACTTTTCTATTTCCGCGCCTCAGTATGCGATGGTTTATGTTGTCATTAAGTATTTTAAATGGCAGCAGTATAATTTATACGAAATTTCTTTCCTGATATATATATTTAACAATATACATGAATCATATATGGCAATTCTATTTGATCATTTCTTCCCACGAGCCTCAATGTATCTCTTAATATAACGTCATTTATTTGATAAGAGCCGAGAAGCCGTTAAAACAACATTGGATTCTTAAGTGCTTTTAAGCCTCGATTTTTTCGCAATCAGGATTAATATTGATCAATAGAAAACCAGCCCTGTGAATAAATTATTGCTCCCTTTCGTAGATCCATTATTCATTTAACCATAGTTCTCACCGTGTTATTACATTTTGCATATTTTTTGTCCAGGGAGGTGAATATTTATGCAGGGGCTTAATGTTTACCCAAATACCTGAGCATTGCTTTATATTCATATGTTTGATTATCCTTGCAAGGACAAATATATTCGTCTGGTATTCGGTTCAATTAATGTTAAGTCAGCAAATGGAATATAGCCAATTAAAGTATATATCATTCTTTGGAGTAATCTATGATTTAGCCCATGAATAATGACTTATTAAGGAAAAATAAAGTGGGGGAAATGGATATACATGTATATGAATTCGTTAAAATTAAGACTTCTTGAAATAAATATTAAAGGAAGTTGAAACTGTGTATTTATAGAAAGTGAAGACATTCAAAAGAAGTGAATCATACTTATTTATAGTTGAAATCAACGTTTTACACATACACATAAGGTAAACGTGCAATAAAATAATATATAAAAGATGACATTATCTGACACTATTATCACAATGAGTGGGATATATATGTTCTATGAAGACTATGATATTGAATAGAAATCATTTTTAAACGACAAATAAAAAAACATTTTGCGCGTATCACTTTGTTTTCGAAAGCTCTGAATATATATGCAGATACACTGTTTATAATATCAGTAAACTTGAGTTAACAGGACGGATTAAAAGGGATGTATGTGGATATATAGACAATGGTTAATAATAATTGAACCCTCGCAGTGCAAAAAAGATAAAAAAAACATGGATAATACATTGGAAGACGGGCTTAAATGCCCAGGGTGCAAACGCCTGTTTTACAGACCATCCCTTTTAATGCCATGTAGACACACACTTTGCAAATCATGTTGTGACGTTCAAACGCAAAATGGTCACATTTGTTGTATCGTCTGCGGAAACCTCGTGAAATCCCGTGATATTCGAATGGATTTCAATAAACAACGAGAATTGGATGCGTATAAAAGCAAAATGCAGGAGAAACATAGTAAACGCATTAAAGCTGTGTATCAGGATATGTTACATCATAGAATGACGTTGGAAAATGAGATTAGAAAATTTGAAGGTTGTGAGGGTAGGTTAAGAAGTATGGAGTATTCGCTTATGAAACAGATAGATAAATCGGAATTAGAACTTATTCGAGCTATTCGCGAACGACACCAGGCGTTGCGAATGGGCGTCAAAGAGCGAACGGAAACAGAACGTAACCGATTCATGGAAAATAAACGTAATTTTCGCGCCATAAAAGACGACGTTGCAGATCGGTTGAAAATCCTGAAAAATCTGATGACGTCACCGAATACGGACGGAACGGATATCAATGAAACCCTCTACGAATCGAACCGGTTTCTTCAGGAGGGTGCTAAGCAGCATCTCATACAGTTTAAGGAATCCCTGCCCGAGCTTCATATACAATTTACTCCCATTCTCGAACCTGCTAGGTTATTGGACGATTTGAGGTTACGTAAGGGGAAAACCACCCCGGTGCATCTATTTATGGCAACAAATACAGCAACCGGAAGTGACATTGGGGATTCCTACGGAAATGACGTCATTACAAAAGGGGGTTCCCAATTCGAGGATATGCAAGCGGAGAATATATGGCATCCGGATGAGGAGCTATATAGAGAAGCGAAAAATCAACTGTCATTCCGAAATATTTTGGCGCAATCCGTGACTGATGATGTTTTCACTGAAGGTGCACATGCACTTAGTGAAAGTACACATGCACTTAGTGAAAGTGCACATGCACTTTGTGAAAGTGCACATACACTCAACGAAAGGACACGTGTACTATCCCCGATGTTGAGTGAGGTCGATATCCAGAGAGCATGTGACCAGAACCTGTTAAATGAAAAAGTCGCCATTTTACAGGAAACCAACAACGAAGAAATGAACCAGCTAATCAATATTGAAAAACAATTCACGAGTTTCGTCGATGTGCCATTGGATTCGGAAAAGCTCTTTGACATACCGGGTGGTGTAACCGAAATGGAAGTAATCAACAATGAGATATGGTTTCTCATGAAAAGCGGTTATATCCTCAAAGGAAGTACGTGGACCGATTCCAGTGACCGAATCAATCTTATTCTACATTTGGGTGACGTTAAGATAACGTATCTTATCTCCAGTGTGGCGCAAACGCCCAACGGTCACATTATATTGGCATGTAGCGGGTTTAACGCGAGTCGCAATATCGACACATGCGCATGCCTTGCGATACAGGAAATAGACGCTTCCGGAAATATTATAAACTCCATAGACAACGATCGATATGTGTCGGATATCAAATGCTGCGAAGAAAGCCTATTCGCTTTATCCGCAGAGGGAATACGTCCCGGAAGCGTGCGTTGGTTCCGCTTTGACGGAGAGGAATGGCAACATATGACAGACGTCAATATTAGCCAATCACTGAGCGCTAATGCTGTTCTCGCTTTTGATGCGTACCTCTACATCAGTTGCCCAAAAACAAACGCTATTTATTCGGTGGATCTCAGTACTTGTGCCGTGGGGGATGATAGTGATTTATGTCCCATTATATTGGAAGAAAGTGACCTTGTCTTTAAATTAGGTCAAGGTCAAGTTAATCCGAAATTGCGTTTTGTGACTCATTGTGGTCACGTGAAAATCACGTGTTCCCACCAAACATCATCTGCTTCGGAACGTCAAAATGGCGGCGGTTCCGTTTCGATAAACGGTGGTTCCCTTTCGATTATGAAACAACATGTGGATCAGAAATGCCGGTTTTATACGATGGCGGGAATGAATGCCAACGGTATTGTCATGCGCGATGGGGAGATCTTAGTGGCGGCAAACGATCAAAAGGTCTACAAACTTAAAACGAAATAAAAACTAGATTTTAGCTTACTATTTTAAGATTTCATTTTGAACTGTTCAAAAATTGTATAATATGTTTAAGATCAAGTAAACTACCTGTCATATACAATCTCAGCTAAGGTTTCAAGTTACATAATTTTTTAAGAATCTTTTTAATACTTTATACATCGCCTTTTATTTGAGATTTGTAATAAAACTACATGAAACCGTTAAACCACTATTTTAAAGCTTTTTATTAAATTATATGCATTAAAGGGCATACGAGAAGCATTTTACCGCACATTTCTTGAATATAAAACTGATATGTACAAAGGCCTAAATTCGTATAAAATTTAGCAAAAAAAAACGTACACATAATTGTATATCAAATTCAGTCACAAAGTATATGAAGATTAAATTTAAACACGATATTATAATTAATATTAAATATCGAACCGGTAATTTTGACCAAACAACACAGTAAGTTTGAGCAACAGGGCTCGTATAAATATCAACAATCAAACTTAACAATGTGAGGATACATAATTATGTATACCAATACCTTAATCTTAAATAAATTATTATCAACAACATATCTATATTTTAATGTATTAATCAAATTAAGCTTGAAGCCACATAGCGATGCTTGAAAATTTTTATTATTCGTATGAATGATATAAATAACATTAACAACGAAATCACATTCTAACGTTAAACAAAGGTTGATTTGTAATGCGTAGAAATATAAAATGCCATTATTTGAAATAAACTTAGAATCTTCGACTTTGGATGGATTGACCACTAACATAGATATTTTTTCACACTTAATACGACAGTTTTTAAATATATAGAAATATATAAAATAAACAAATAAAAATAGGCCACCTTAATGAAAAGTTAACTATACTCTACAGCAGTGTTTTTGAAAAATGCATATAAATGAGATATCAGCAGATAAATGTAGAATGAAAGACTAGAATAAACATTTGGTGGGATAAATATAACGTTTCCACATAAATCGCTACGTGTTGTATATACAGACTAATAACTAATAAATCATTTTTTTAAGTTACAAAAAATAAAAGTCAAACATATCCTTCGAAGTTTTTCGTGGAATTATTGCGAGTAGTATTTTCATTTTTAATTACGATAATATCGTTAATAAGTTGTTTTTAAGCATACATCATTTTGAAAAGTCGAAAGAATGAATACAATATATTGCAAATATATTGAATCAACATCATAATTGTATTAAAGGTGCTTATTTAATCGGTTATAAAAACATTATTATATCAAAATGCTATACATATATCAGGAATAAATATAACATTTTTATATACATCAAGAATATATAAAATTGATGATTTGATTAAGCGTATGCTCAGGTGGTTTCGATGATTTTTTTTTATTGAAGTCTATTATTCAAGTAACACATTTTCAAGTAGAGTCTACCAGGTAAATCGGCTTTACAAATTGTATGATTTCAACAACAAATCTACGAGTACAAAATACAAGCTTTCTTAATACAAATATTGAATCACAGAACAGCTAGATGGCTATATGCTTTATACATCTTTAAAAAAAAACAAGTTTGTCATAAACACAGCAGTATTATATGAGAGATTCTAAGGCACTTACATACACCTGGGCCCATATGCATGAAAAATCTTACATGTCTGAATGCACTTATATTCGAAGTCAGTAGGTTAAATCTTAATTCATGGCTAGATTTATGTAATCAAACAGTTAATATATTATTTTTTAAGTGAGTTCAAGCTATTCAGAGTATTTCAATCAGAAATTCGAAGTATTAACCGAGATATCGATGTCGAACTTAGAATGTAAGTACACTCAGGCATGTAAGATTGTTCATGCATATGGGCCCTGTAGTTCTTTCTCATTGCAACGATGCACTTTTCTCATCAGCTGCACCTTTTACAGATTACTTTTTACACATGTTGAAGGGACCGGGGTTCATTGATTACCATTCTATGTTGAAGGAAAGGGGATAGGACACGATTATTTACTGGACTAACGGTCTAGCTCCAAAATACTCCAATAATGAACCCAGTTCCTCTTTGCTTCCTTTGAACTCCTTCGATGCACTTTTCTCTTCTAATTGCAATTGAACTTGCTGTACAACGTAGATACACCTCTCGCGGGTGACTTCTTGAACGTGCCGCGCGCCCAATCTGTAAAAATAATAATATTCTATGATATGTCTATTCTGTTATGGGACAAACTGTTTCATATCTGCTATTGTTTTCATAGAGATGCAAGTTTTAAAATATATAGCGCTTCGGATAATAAATAATTTCCGATTTAAGGAATCAAACCTATATTGATTAATTAGTAGCGTTTTATTACCATTTTTATAATTTCCCCCTTAAAAAATAATGTTTTTATCCCTTAAAATAATTTGCATTTTTCAGTTTGGATTTATATGACACTAACTTGCGTAGCAGACGACGCGACGGTTTAATAAGATGGCGCTCTTTGTCCTTGAGCTGTGATTGGATAAGCCGGTCCAGGCACTTCTCGTGCACCTGCCAATTCTCATCCGGGTTCTTGCAAATCTCGCGTTTCAACTCATCGTACATGACCTTTCAATGCAAAAGATAAATAAATAAGTAAATGAATAAACAAATAAAATTAAATGGAGGTGTCTGTCTTTAATCTCGCGCTTAAGCTCATTGTACATCACCTTTTAATGCAAAGAACAAATAAATAAATAAATAAATAAGATAATGTGGCGGTCTTTGTCCTTGAGCTGTGATTGGATAAGCCGATCAAGGCACTTCTCGTGCACCTGCCAATTCTCGTCCGGGTTCTTGCAAATCTCGCGTTTCAACTCATCGTACATAACCTTTGAATGCAAAGAATAAATAAACAAATAAATGAATAAATAAATAAGATAAGATGTTCGACTTGGTTAACTCGTCGAACATGACCTTTTAATGCCAAAATAAGTAAATTAATACATAAGATAAGATGACGGTTTTCGTCCTTGAGCTGTGATTGGATAAGACGGTCCAGGCACTTCTCGTGCACCTGCCAATTCTCATCCGGGTTCTTGCAAATCTCGCGTTTAAGCTCATCGTACATGACCTTTAATGGCAAAGAATAACTAAATTAAGAAAGAAAGAAAGAAAGAAAGAAAGAATGAACGAACGAACGAAAGAAGATGAGATGACGGCATTTGATCTTGAACTCGGACATAACCTTTTGTTGCAATAAATAAATACATAAGATAAGATGGCAGTTTTCTTTGAGCTGTAATTGGTCGAGCCAATTTTTGTCCGGGTTCTTGCAAATCTCGCGTTTCAGCTCATCGTACATGACCTTTAATGGCAAAGAATAACTAAATTAAGAAAGAAAGAAAGAAAA